>MJUU01001263.1:0-15946 GCA_002080025.1 Modiolus philippinarum
CTGCACTTTCATTTCTGAATCTTTGACATAAACAGCGTAAGATTTGCTAATGACAGAGAAATATATGGAAAGCTGGTAGTGTCAAAATCACTCAATTTCCTTATTTTCCACTAAATTTAGGCACAGTTTCTTTCTTTGGGTGATTGTTCCTAAAATTGTGATATTTCTGTTATTCTCAATCATTTTTCTACATTATTCAACCGAAGTTCGAGCATTTTCGCCTTCTTTTCTCCAGCGAAATTATCTTTGAAGTTGCCTACCCTCCCTTAAATTTGACGATTTTTTGGATTTTCTGTTCCTGGAGCTCTTTTACAGCTGTTATTGCTACAAAAGTGGTCCTAAAAACTACTTCATATAACTGCTGTAGACAGCCCACCCTCACCTAAAAATTGTGTTTTTTGACGTTTTTTCGTACTTAAGTCGTCCCAGACAACCGCAAGTGGTGCCGAACCGGCTTTTCTTCGCGCCAGTAGCTAAGCCTGTAACTGCACTTTCATTTCTGAATCTTTGACATAAACAGCGTAAGATTTGCTCATGACAGAGAAATATATGGAAAGCTCGTAGTGTCAAAATCACTCAATTTCCTTATTTTCCACTAAATTTAGGCACAGTTTCTTTCTCTGGGTGATTGTTCCTAAAATTGTGATATGTCTGTTATTCTCAATCATTTTTCTACATTATTCAACCGAAGTTCGAGCATTTTCACCTTCTTTTCTCCAGCGAAATTATCTTTGAAGTTGCCTACCCTCCCTTAAATTTGACGATTTTTTGGATTTTCTGTTCCTGGGGCTCTTTTTACAGCTGTTATTGCTACAAAATGGTCTTAAAAACTACTTCATATAACTGCTGTAGACATTTGCCATTAGGCTACAGGACACGCACAAAAAGTTTGCAATTTAATTGTATAGAGGGCCATGGTGCACATCAATACAGTCTTAGGTAGTAGAGCGGATATATACGTCACTGGTGGATAAAGTGTTAACCAAATGTGACAGGAATGTATAAATCTAATTACGTTTAAAACGTCAATGCTGCAATATGCATTCTAACTAAATCTGAAACATTGTTAAATATTCTGAACCACTGCTTCAGTGATGAATATGAGGTTCTTTTTACACAGTCATTTGTATATTGACGAAGATAGAAATTTGAAATCTAAGCTATATTACAATCGTGATGATTTTAACTTCCCAATAGTGAACGTTCTTATTCTAAGCAGTAATACACCTACCTCCCTAGCGCATGAAGTGCACATATCAGAGTTGATTCGTTACTTTTGAGCATGTATTTTGTACACAGATTTCTGGAGCAGAGCAAAAACACTGTCCCTAAAGCTGCTGGGGGTCAGGGATTCATTCAGCCTATGTTAATTTCATCCCTCAAGAAATTCTATGGCATTTACCATAACACCATTGAGAGAAATGAAGTGTCGGTGTCCTAAGAGTTATTATCTCTAAGAAGAAAACATACTTTTTTATTGAATAGGAAAAAAAAATCTAAAAAATGTTTCGAACAATTTTAAAGTTTAAAGTTTGTTAAAGAAAGAACTAGGCAATGATAATTCCAAAGGAAATCCAACTTATGCAGCTAACACTCTGTCAAAGGAGGAGATATTACAGAACCATAAATCTGTTTTGCTTTCCTTAGGGATTTCCACCACGGATGAAGAAACGGACCTCCCCTCATTGTACTTGACACCAAAATTACATATATGCCCATAAAAAGAACGCTACATCGTTGAATCTGCCAAATGTTCTACAAAACCTATATCTAAGTTGCTAGCCTACATCTTGACAGCTGTTTAAAGGGGCCTTGAAAAGAACTGTGATACTTGCTTTTAAAGAAGCGGTGTCAATGAAATGTGATTTTGGAAAACTCGGAAGATCTACTTGACATCTTAAACTTTTAATTAGATCATTATCATACTGTAACATTATTAAAACTTACGACTTCTCCACACTTTACACTACCATTACTGATGAACAACTAAAATCTCGGCTGAAAGGTTTAATTCATAGATGTTTCTCACGTACGAACGATGAACAGAGACAAAGGCACATTGTTTTAGGTAGAGAACAAGACTCCTTTGTGAAAAATGACTCCGAATCGGAGTTAAAATATACAGAGGAAGAAGTGATTTTATGTTAGAGGTTTTGATAGACAACATATTTGTCCAGATTTGAGGACTTGTTTTTCAACAGACTATCGAAATTCCTATGGGCACAAATTGTGCACCTCTCCTAGCCGATATGTTTCTCCACTCTCATGAGGCTGAATTCATCGAAGGGCTTCTTCAAAATAAAGATAAAAAAACTGGCCCAATCCTTCAATTTTAGCTTCCGTTATATAGATGATATTTTTTCACTAAACAACCCTCGCCTTGGTGATTTTCTTCATCTGATCTATCCAAAAGAACTGGAAATAAGAGATCATTCCTTGACCTTCATCTTGAAATTGACAACAGAGGAAGACTTCAAACCAAGCTGTACGACAAACGCGATGACTTCACTTTTCCATCGGATTTGACATATTCAACACGCCGGGTATCTTACAAGAAGCAGGAGATGCTTACTCTACTCTGCCGGTGCACCTGATTTCATCCATTGTTTTTTTTATCACGCCCGTGTTGTTCATTTTTGTGTGAATATGTGTGTCTTCATTTTTCTTTACTGTGCCGTACTCATGTTGTGGCTTTGTTTCTTTGTTGTTTCCGATGTTGGCATTGTCCTTGGATTATTCGTTTGGATTTATTGTTCGGTTCTGACTTACGTTTGAATAAAAAAAGAACTGCATACATACAAAGTAATTATCTGTTAAAAAATGGAATGCCGTTCAGTTGTTATTTTCGCGAGGACTTAATTGAGGTTTTTTTGTTGTTATACTCATGTCGCGAAAATTGTATACCACAATGAGACATTATACAGTATATAGTAAACAATTGCGAATAATTCATCAGCTCCTTAAAAATAAAATCAAGCAGTTTTTAAAGAAATCCCATAAATGACCCTCGAAAAAACCACTTCTAAGTTATTTTGTGAAGTCGAGCAATACTAGCACATTAGAATTAGTGGGAGTGACAAGTTCTCTAATATTTTAAATGTAAAAAAATGTAAGAATGCATCTATGAAGATATGGTAAGTAACTAATGGTAATTCGGGATATCCTTTATGCCTAATTACTTTACGCCAAGACTGAATTATGAAGCATTAATCCATCAGGTACATGTATAACAAATACAAAAAGAAAAGAGCCTTCCTTGGCAGTGCTATAACATGCCTTTGTGGATTCATGTTGTTCAAATCATCCTTTCCAAGGTCCTCAAATAATCACTTGGACTGTGAAAAAAATACTGAGCATCTGATTTAAACTGACCTTACTGACCTTTGACTTTTCGGCATTTCGGGGTCATATCTTGTCATGATCAATGATCTAAGAATTGTCGTGAATGTGATCGGCGTCGAAGTTTATCTGATCATAGTACTAGTGCACATGTTGTTGGGAAAGATACCACTGTCTCGTATGAAAAGATGTACATGTAGTTTACATGGAACAGATCGTCGCGTCCAAACTTGACCGATTGATGGTAACAAATGCCAAATGCCATACGCTATGACACTTTTCAATGGGGGAAGGAAAGGGTATCAGAATCATGAAAACAAACCAAAAGGTGTAGCGATGCTACAATGAATAAAGTAATTCATTGGTTGGTTGTTGGTATTAATATTGTTAATATTTATTAGTTGGAAATCAGTATAAGAATGTAATAAAATATTGTGCTTACCAGGAGAACATAAAAATCGTATGTTGATAGTTACATGCATCAGCATAAATTTTGTGTTATTTTTACGCATTTTGATGCATTCTTTTCATATTTAATTGATACGTTAATACTTTGTAATGCAGTAAATAAAAAAATACCGAATTTACTGTGAATTTAGCTTCTGCATATGCGTATTTCGACAACTTACATGTATGTCTCTTCATCGTCGACGCTGGGTATTTTCACCGCCGAACACCGCCGACCACCACCGACCACCCAATAGTATGATTATGTAGTGTATTATTGTTTTTGTATGATTTTTCTGTCTTTTAATATGATTTCAGTTGTTCATCTAAGCATGGGTAATGCTTGTATATGAAGAGATGTAATGTCCACACTTTCATATTCAACACTGCCGACAACCCTTTCGTATTGAACACCGCCGACGACCCTTACATTATTATTTTCTACCTTTTTCTTGTTTTACGTTTGCTTTTCTATCTTACATCACGATTTAGTTGGTCCTAAGCATGATGTAAAACAAAAAAATCTCCATATTTACATTTGTTTAGATGTGAAGTACATGTATGCATTTTCTGTGGAATGATATTCATTTCAGATTCCATGCTTTTCTTTAATTTACTGTTTTTGTATCTTGTTTTGTATTTCTGACAAGTTATACGTGCATACCAAAAGAAATAAAATTATATACATAGATACTAAATCTTAAAATGAAAAGTAATTTTGAAACTTTATTTAATCGTTTAATCGATCTGTTAAAAAACGCGGTCGGTGGTCTTTGTATGCTACCAATTACACCGTTCTGTATTATTCATATTTTGAAAGTTTCCTTATAAATAAAATAGTATGATAGTATATAGTATATGAATAGTATATTAGCGTATGTTTAAATTTTAAAGCTTGTTTTAGTGGTCTGTTTATCACTATCGGCCAAGTGCGAATCGATGAGATCATTATTATAGTCTAAACAATAGATGCGATGCCGATTAAAAAAATATTACTGTAATAAAATCAATAATGATTATCACAGTAATAATGATTTTTACAACCATCGTATATATTGCTTGACATTTAATAATGATCTTGTCGATTCGCACTTGGTCGATAGTATTTATGATTTTCAAGTGGTCGGCGGTGTGTCGGTGGTTGTCGGCTGTGAAAAATACCTACCGTCTCTTCAGTGAGGATCAAACCAAAGCATTCGGAAGTGCATGAGCAGAAATATAAGAAAAAAAGCTGATAGAGAACAAAGTATCGATAGGATCTAACAAGGAAAGCCAAATTAAATTAATCTGTGCAGAAAGGGGGCACTTACGGAAGCATGGAGGGGAGATGTGAATTTTTTTTTCTATCTCGTGGCCCCGACGTACTAAGTCGTGGCCACTACATAGCTATGTCGTGGCCACGAGATACTAACTCGTTCCCATGACATACTAAGTTGTGGCCACGAGATAGCTATTTCGTGGCCACGAGTTACTATCTCGTTCCCACGACATACTAAATAGTGGTCAAGGTATACCTTTGTCGTTCCAACGAGATACTGTCTCGTTCCTACTACATCATGTACATACTAACTCGTTGCCACGAGATACCAAGTCGTGGCCACGACATACTTCTCATCACGATACCTTCAACAACGAGCCTTGCTCAAATTCAAAGCTATCTCGTGTCCATGACTTCGTATGTCGTGGGAACGAGAAAGTATCTCGTGGCCACGACATAGTATGTCGTGCGAACGAGTTAGTATCTCGTGGCCACGGCATAGCTATCTCGTGGCCAGAACATAATATCCTGTGGCCACTGACGTGGGAATGAGTTAGTATCTCGTGGCCAAGACATAGCTAACTTTTGGTCACGACATAATATCTCGTGGCCACGACTTAGTATGTCTTTGGAACGAGATGGTACCTCGTGGCCACGACATAGCTATGTCGTGGCCACAACTTGGTATGTCGTGGGAACGAGTTAGCTATCTCGTGGCCACGACTTAGTAAGTCGTTGGAACGAGATAGTATCTCGTGGCCACGACATGGCTATGTCGTTGCCACGACTTGGTATGTCGTTTGGACGAGATAGTATCTCGTGAGAACGAGCTAGTTATCTCGTAGCCACGACTTAGTATGTCGTGGGAACGAGATAATATCTCGTGGGAACAACGAAAATATCTCGTGGCCACGACTTAGTATGTCACTGGAACGACTTAGTATGTCGTGGCCACAAGATAGAAAACAATTTTCGCATGTCCCCGCCATGCTTCCGTAGATACTACTCAGGTTTGAACAAACTTTTCTTGAATTAAATTTTATTTTTACAGATTTTGAACCAGCCTTTAAATCATTTGACAAGGATGGGGATGGAATCATTGATAAAGAAGAATTAGCTACAGTTATGAGATTTTTAAATCAGCCTGTTACAGCCGAGGAGGTGGACTCGTATATCAAACAGTACGCAGGGGGTGCGTTAGTCATATATATATATATATATATAACACATATGCCCAGCATGTTTGTTGGAATAAACAAATAACTTGAATCTTGTCATACTGCGAATACAGACAAGCATAAATTCATTCACAACTTAAATCTTTTACTTGATCGAAATATGAAAGCATGCGTGCATTTTTTGTTTTTATACATCTCATAGCCTCATTACTTGATATATCCTTAGGCCCTTTAAGCAAACTAATAACATATTCAAAGGGGATATCACTGCTGAAGATAAAACTTTGGAAATTTTGGCAGGAGAGCTTACCAGCAATCTTTGCATCAAAATTGTTAGGAAATATTTGGGTTATTACTAAATTGGGGGCAGGACCTTTCTCTGGATGTCTTTAGTGGAAGTCTTTAAGGTCGGGAATTTAGGATTTCTATAATTTATGACCGGGATTTCGGGAAATAACGCACCGAGAATCGGGATTTCAGATTTTAAGTTCCTTTGTAGTTCGGGATTTCGGGATTCAATAAAAAAGCGAGATTCCGTGTTGAGACCCGTTCCCCCTCAAAATAAGTTTAAAACAGGTTCAAAAGGGGATGTTTGAAATGCTCTATCAATGTAATCACTAATGGGAGCAGGTATGTCCCTTCGCTTAGCATATAATGGTTCCTTCTTGTGAGAATATACCTTCGGCCTTTGGAATATGTCTTCAACAACTTAACATTCGTATTGGAGAAGAAAACAAGTCGGTGATCCGTGCACCATATGTTTCTCTGTTACCATTGAGCTGCAGTAAAATAAGCAAAAAAATGGAATTAAACACAAAAAAACACAAAAACGTTGCGAAAAGTGTATTCTAGTTTTATAAGGAAGACATTCATTCACTAAAAGTCACTAAAAAGAAGACAGTTGAAAAGAGCCTTATAGAAAACGCATGTTTAAGACAAGGGGGATTGGGGTTCCTTGCTATGTAAAGGCCATATACACACGTGCCGCTGAAATGAGTCTGATTTTTTGTTTTCAGCTATATGAATTAGCAGTATTTTTTTTTTAAATCATGTCTATCAATGTTGGTGTTGTACATTTGTAGTTAATCAAGTATTTATTATTAGCTGACGCTTTAGTAATTTCCTTGAGTGAAATTTATGGTTTTTACTCCAGTTAAACATGTTTTCTATATAATTTCGTGAATTCGGTTGGTTTATTTGAAATTTAATATATGAATTGGTCGATATTTAGTTGATGGCACAACAGGAATATTTTTTTCAAAATACATTTACACCAGCAGTGAAAGAAAGGGTACATTCTGGTAAGACTTAATTCCAAAGACATAAACCCTCTCATTAAAGAAGCCTTTAATCTTACAAAATTACTCAAATCCGAAAATATATTCCTGGTATACATATGCTCAAGATATTTCTCCAGGGAATTTAACAAATGAAATAGAAACCGTTTCAAATGCAGCAGATTTAAGAAAAATAAAACCAAAAATACAAATTAGTTTCTCAGACTATTACAGTTCTATATTCGAAAGAAAATTAAATATGCTTACTGAAAATGACAAACCTTTTCTATACAAGAAAATTTTCTCTAGACAAGGAATACTATCTAGCTTCTTATAATTTTGAATTTCGAAAACTCATAACTAAATTTAGAATAAGCAATCATACTCTTGAAATTGAAAAGGGTCGTTATTATAGAACTCCAAGAGAACAGCGTCTGTGCAAAACATGCAACGCAATTGAAGATGAAAAACATTTTCATTTGTTGGGTAATAGAAATAATACTTAAAGACAAATATTGTATAAAAAATATTAAAGACAATGATCCAAATTTCTTTAACTTGACAAACGAACAAAAAAATTAAAAACTTATTAAACCCAGCTTCCTCCCAACAAGTAAAAAATATAGGTTCCTTTTTAAAGCAGTCTATGATCTTCAGAACTGATGTCAGGGGACTTAGGTTGATTAACTTGTTGATATGTTTAAATGTATTGTTTATTGTTTGTCACAAACATTACATGTTTCGTGATAATAAAGAATTTGAATTTGAATTGTTCAAAGCTGCAATGCGCAGCACCGTGCGTGAAGACAAACTTAATATTTCAGGCTTTTATACGTACATACAGACATACAAGTGTATTGTGTCATATGCCATGCAACCTAAGTCATTGGAAAATATTTCTCAATTATTTGGCGTAATTCTGAGATCAGTAAATGAGGAATAACCTACTGATATAAAGCAAGACATTTTGAGACATAAGTTGTCGGAATGATCATATGCAGAAAAGGTCATATGCAGAATGGTCATTTACAGTTAGTTCTTTATGGAGTTATTTGTTACTACTGGGTCGATTCCTCTGCTGCTGGACCGTGTTGGAGGAGGGTATTCACCAGCCTAGTAGTCAGCACATCGCTGCTGACCCAAAAGCCGATTTTACTTATCTAAGTTTTAACCTGGATATGGGATGTTGTCTCCTTGACATTTACCCCATTTAGTTTTTTTCATATTTATATATTTTGTTGAAAACTAAGTGGTATATCCTTCATTCCAAGCTCTGTCTTTAGCTGAATATTTGGCTATACATTTAGATCATATTTAGTTATTTTTCCTAACATATTACGTTTAGCTTAATGCAAAACAAATTTTATATGCCTTTTCTGTTGTTCTTCACCTTGAAGTCATCACAAGGCCTTCAACAACGAGCTTTGTTCATACCTCATAGTAAGTTCAAGACGGCCCCTAGCAACGGTTTGGAAAAATGCTAGTTCAAAAGTAGGTAAAGCTTCACAGAAAGTTTATGGACATCACGTTGCTACTTTATCAACGTGAACAATATAACATGTAGGGACGGTGATTGGTAGCGTTCGGTGACGGGGATTTTTAAGCGGACAGAGTCATTTAGGTTGGCTTCTTCAGGGAGATTCTAACAGATTTTGAAATCATTGGTCATCCATATAGTTTTAACGTTAACGGACTGATTTCGCCTGGTTTCCATGCTCAATACGCTCTGGTAGCATACAAACGCTTAACGAATGTACAAGAAGGTAGCGAATCTAGGCAACGGCATTTACTTTTCGCTTGTTTGTAAGCATTCAACGTCTTGTAAACATATCATTTTAGCTCCAGCAAATGTGATAGAACGAGGTTGGTTTCCATTATCGTGAGAATATCTCAAAAGCATGGTGACAGGTTGCTCTAAACGAAATTGTGATATTGTGTATTGATACATGGATCAAAGCATCGCACGGAGACGGAGATTTATTTTTGTATGTTCGTAGATGTGAGACCTTAGATGATGCATTTTGTACAACAATTACAACTGTTTTTCAAGTTTTTATTACCCTGGAAGAGATGTAATTCGATTTCCCCAGTGAAATTAGCTTGTAGTCTGTAAACTGGTGGCCAGACCCCAAAAGTCATACAATAAAATAGGCAATGGCTGAGAAATGAAGCCGCACATGAACATAAAAATATGCTAGAAATGGGGAGTTTTGGGAGATTTGCCATCTCCTTGTGAAGTTCGGGTTTTGATCTCCGTTGTCAAGACACGTTGGGAGCCAAGTCCCTCTGCGACGTTTCATAAATTCAAGTATAATACTGTCACTTATATCTAACTGACGAAATGTTTCTAAAATATCTTCTCGATAGAGGAAATAATTTATCAACAGTCCAAAGTCTTTATTGTCTTATATATGTTTCGAAAAAACAAATAAATATTAAATAAATACATGTGGTTTGTTTCCATTGATTTATTCACCTTTTTTTACTTTTTTGGGGCCATTTAGGGCTTGCTATATGGTGTGAGGTTCCTCAATGTGTTGAAGACCGTACGGTGACCCCTAGATGCTTTGTTTTGGGCGTTTCTTTTTCACATGTAGATAAAACAAAGCAGAAACTTCAAAAAAAAAAAATAAATAAATAAATAAAAAATACTAATAATAATAATAAAAGCGAAAGTTCCTATGAGCCTGAATCGTTAAACGTGATCCAACTTACCCAAATGTTTCAGGGTCTCGGTTTCAAGTATGTCAATAGACCTCTATCCTATATGGTCCAGTGCTAAACTAGGTTTCCCACTAGTAGCCAACATGGATTGTGTACACAACTTTATTTGTCAAAAGTTTTTTATGCCCCCGGATCTTAAAAATCGGGGGCATATTGTTTTAGCCCTGTCTGTCTCTTTGTTTGAATATCTGTCTGTCCGCAAGTTTAACCTGGATCATAGCTTTTGAACCAGATGTGATAGACCCTTCATAATTAGTATATGTATTGATAATGTGAAGATTAACGCCGTTATGCAAATTCCATTGAGGTCACATCAAAGGTCAAGGTCACAGAGGTCAAAAAGTCAATCTAGATTTTGTTATATTTCATTATTTACAATTTCTAGAGACTTGATATTCTAGATGTGAATAGATCTAATAAAGCCTAGTACAAATTCACAACAATAATCTGGGTCAGGTCAAAGGTCAAGGTCACTTAGTGCAAATTTGAAAACTTTAACAAAAAACTTAATCATTGCCTATATCTTTTCAACCAGATATGATAGGACCTTCATACATGTATTTGGCTTGTATATTGGTCATATGATGTTGCACAAAATTGTCAGGTCCAAGGTCAAGGTCACAGAGGTCAAAAGCTCAAATCCTAGATTTTGCTATTGCTCGTTAATTACAATTTATAGAGGCTTTTTATTCCATATGTGAATAGATCTAACAGACTTTGGTAAAATATACAAAAAAATTAGAGTCAGGTCAAAGGTCAATGTCAATTAGTGCAAATTAGAAAACTATAGTAAAAACTTTATCATTGCCTATATCTTTTAACCAGATGTGATAGGACTGTCATATTGATCTGTATATTAATCATATAAAGCCGATCACCACTATGCAAATTTCATTAATGTCAGATCAAATGTCAATGTCACAGAGATCAAAAGATCATAATCAAGACTTTGCTTTTATCTCGTTAATTACAATTACAAGAGGCTTGATATAAATGTTTTCTAAATATTAATTTCTAGTGTATATTGTAATTTTTAGCATTAGTTTTGAATTGTAGACAGGCTTGCTACCAGGGGCACAATGTTTCAAAAACACATTTTGTTTGAAGTGGGCGGACTTTGCAAGATTCTCGTGCCTAAGTTTTTTAAGCGGCCACGTAGTTCAAAGGATAGAATCTTTGAATCAGTTGATTCGTTTCTGTCAATCATGTAATTTATACAATGATATTTTTGATAGAGGAAAAAAACACTGTCCCAACAGCTCCATAGTCAGGGATTTGTTCGGCCTCTGTTTCTTTCATCCCTTCAATAATTCTATGGCCGTCACCATGACATCATCGACAGATATGACGTGTCTGTGTCCCAAATGAAAACGGACATTTTCAGCCATATTTCAGGTCTTCAAGGATTTGACATTACCGGTTTGAATCAACCCTGGATTAACTCTCTGATAGTGTGACGGGTGTCGCTAGCAGAGCAGGACATGCTTACCCTTACGGAGCACCTCATGTCACTCCCGGTTTTCATGGGAGTTCACACTATGAGTGCCTCAGTTCTTAATGTCGTCTTTTTATTTCCGTGCAT
This sequence comes from Modiolus philippinarum, assembly GCA_002080025.1. NCBI lineage: Eukaryota > Metazoa > Mollusca > Bivalvia > Mytilida > Modiolidae > Modiolus > Modiolus philippinarum. The sequence continues at coordinate 11,806 of MJUU01001263.1, forward strand.
TGTGACTGTCCCATGTCTTTGTTTTGTCTGTTAACTGCTGTTTTTGCCATGTCTTTGGACTTCGATTTTCTGATTATCACTGCTCTTGTTCCTTTAGTGTTCTACTGCCGTTGTTTACCTATAAGATCTAATGTTAATCTATGCTGCCCGCTGGCGATTATGTTGGATGAGCTGCGGACTTGTCAGACACATTTCAAAAGTTAAATAGTGTCTTAAAATTTCGTTCAAATTTCCTGTTTGGCTTCGGTGGAGAGATATAGGACTTCTTTCCCATTTGGGTTCAATGTTTAATTATGTTTTTCGTTGGTGAGCTTATGAAAGTAAAAATATCCCGAAATAGACCGAAATAACTAAACATGAGAGTTAACCCAGTATTAATGGCGTATTTTGCAATCATCATATTCCAAACAAATGACAAAGCTAGGATTTTTGTGAAAAAGTTCGGTTTCAGACTAGTGGATGTTTGATTTTTCCTTTCGGGTCCAATGTCAATATTTTTGTGCCTGCTTAATGTTATCTTGGATATGAAGTATATTTGCTGTGTGATTATGATTTTTTCAAAGTGTCGAAGTAGTTCAAAGTAGAAGATCTATAAAACAAATAACAAAATATACCGAAGTTACAGTAAAATTAGTTTCTGCATATGACCATTACGACAACTTATGTGTCTTCAGTGCAAACAAAATCAGAACATTTGGAAGACGATAAACCAGAAATTTGTAAAATCTGATACATAACCAAAACTGTCTAAATGGAATGCAACAATCAGATAAGAATAGAACTGTGCAAGAGGAAGATACTCCTTAGCTCTAAGCATTTTTCTTTAATTTATATATTGCAAGTTTTCAGGTAAAATCGGTTTTCGGGTCAGCACGACGTACTAACTATTGGGTTGGTGAATACCCTCGGGGACTAACAGTCAACCAGCAGAGGCATCGACATTAAATGTTTTCCCACAGTGGCCAATGCAAAACTAAGTTCCCTACTGTTGTAACGGCACTGTCTTTTCCACTGGCATTCATTTTGGATAAGATACACACGTGCCGGACATTATTTTAAAGTAGACTTGGTCGTATTGAATTATAGACACTCTTTATAGAGGACCACTCACGGACTATTCGCCAAGTTACAAACATCCGAGATGCTTGAATGGATATTTCTCATCAGAGTTTTTCCAATCGTGTTCAATGTTAAACTATTTACCTTGCTTGTGGCCATCTTAGATGAGATGCGGAAATAACGAGCATTTTTGTTAAGGGGACTACCCAAAGACCATTGTGGCCAAGTTTGGTTTCAATTAATACAGTGGTTTCTGAGCTGTTTAAATGGAAAACTTTCGACGGACACTAAAGTGTTGGCAAAAGCTCACCCTGACTATGCCAGGTGGATTAACCACTCAATATCCTTTAAATTAGTTGGGTTATGTGACGACCATTTGATTTTCATGGGGATGGGCGATTTTGCAAATAGATAATTCAATAATAATATAAGTGCTAGTGCAAATAAGTTTTCTAATCTGGTCATGAAAAAAAATGTAATTTTGATTAAAAAAAACAATTGTTGCAAATTCAAATAAATAATGTGATGTGACATTTGGTATAAATAAATAGGACACTAGTGCGTTTGTCGGGGAACAGATGACAGTGGTCGGGCAAAGAATGACAGTGATTGTAGAACACTTTGCCAGTTAACTGTATGTTTGTGATCCTGCATCCATGGGATTTATAAAAAATGGATGTGGGATGTGGTGTTGTTCGACATTAATGCCGCTGAAACCAGTGTAATAAGGGCCGTCTTGAACTTACGATCAGGTACGTGTGAGGAAAGTGTTCATTGTTGAAGGCCTCGTATTGACGTGAATGACGAAAATATAACCGTTGTTCAATTGCTTGGTTCTACCATGTACTTTATTTTGTAGAGACCTTGCCTCTTGTCTCATGTGCATTTACTTCACATTCTTTCATTGCTTATTTAATACAGAAGTTTTTCTCTCCTGTAGTATGGAGTCCGTAAAAAGATTAACCGAGCGAGACATATATGCTCTCTATTTAATTCAGTTATAATTGTTCTTTAGAGAATTTCTGTAATGGATCATGCTTACAAGTGTTGGAATTTTATAATTTTTTGTGTAATATCCAAATATTATTCTGGCCACCTGTTTGTAGCGCCCACATCTCACTATTTTTGAATGCAAAGTTTTCTAACAATCGACTTGATGAACATCCCGTTGCATCTGTCCACTAGCATAGGATATTAGTGATTTTCCACTTAAACCGGTACTGGCATGATAGCGGTCGTCTTGAACTTAGGGACCGACCATTTAACCTGAAAAGGGGGGGGGGAGGTTATGGTTTTTTTTCTGGACAGAAAATTGTTTTGTGTATGTATCAACACAAATATTTTTTAAAGAAAGTAACATTATTTTTTGGGGCAGAAAGCCTCCGTCAGAATTTTTTTTTCATCATTTTGGCAGCCAAAATATTTTTTTCACATAAAATCGGCTCCAGATTATTTTTTTTAGAAAAAAACCATAGCCCCCCCCCCCCCTTCAAGTTAAATGGTCGGTTCCTTACCATCAGGTATGAGCAAGCTGATTGTTGAAGGCCTCATGTTGATTTCAAGATAAAGAACAACAAAAAACATTGTAACATAAATTGCATTTTTTCCTTTGATGTTTTCGTGCATTAATAGACTTTAAATATCTAAAGTTCTCGAACTATGGTCTAATATGAGAAATCAGTGGTTGTACCATAAAATGGTACGATACGTGGTAATTTACATTCATTCTCAATTGAAGTAGGCGGAGCTTAAGCTATCATGGTACAATATGAGAATTTTCATATTGTACCATGGTTGAAGCTCCTCCCCCTTTTTTCAATTAAATCAACCTTCAATGTATTATAAAGTTCAACTACGACTCCTGATGACCTTATTGGCGAAATAAAACATTTGTCCTTGTAATCTCTGTGTTATACTGTATATTTATTATAGCAACACGAGAGCACGTGCAATGGGAGAGCATGATAATCTATTACCCAAATAAACTTCTGTGGTTAGGCTACCCCCCCCCCACACACACACCAAAAAAACCAAAAATAAAAACAAAACAATCAAACAAAACAAACACAAAAAAAAATCCAGTGATATTCATGACCCAAACCTGATTACCAATACACATATGTAGTTTAAAAAGCAGACTGATTTCGCAAATATCATGTGGTTAGTTCACATTTTTTTTCAATGGCATATTATTATGGAATGCCAAAAGGGTCAAAATTCTAACATTGCTACTCTGTGTTTTGAAACTGGGAAGATGTAACTTGTTAATTTGTAATTCGTAAATTGAAATTCTTAATTGTAATTCTTTTATTGCAATGGCGAAAATGTAATTACTTTATTGTAACTCTACAATTGTCAATCTGAAACTGGTAAACTAAAACTTGTTATATTGCAACTTCGAAAATGTAACTACGTAATTTGAAATGCGGAACTTGTAATTCGTAACTTGTGAAGTGTTATTGTGACCACAATTGCTTTATTGCACTTCTCTATATTTGTTAGTCTGTGACGGGTAAACTCAAACTTCTTATTTTGAAATTATGTTGTTGCAACCGTACGAAAGTGTCAATTGACGATTTGAAATGCGAGACTCGAGATTTGTAACTTGAGACTTGTAACTTGAGAAATGTTATTATGACGACAGATGGCGCCTCATGTACGGAAGCCGTTGAGGTACATAAAAGCGATAAAGGTTTTTTAATTTGTTATTTCGAGAAAACAAAACACTGTTATTTCATGATAACGGATTGTTTAACCGTCATCTCTAGCATAGATTAATTTACTGTTATCTCGAGAAAACAAAACACCGTAATATCGTGATAATGAATAAATTAACCGTTATCTTTAGAAAACAAAAAGTTTTTATATCGTGATTCCATTGGTCCAATGTTAAACCATATTCCCTGCTGCTAGCCATTTTTTTGGGTGGATCAGAAAAATTTAGGCAATTTGTGTTCGGTTTACTTCAGTAGTTTTAGAGAAGATAGCCAAAATGTTCGTTTTCCCTTGGGGTCCAATGTTAAACTATGTACGACCCTGGCCGACTGGAAAAAAATTCGGGCAATCTTTGTGAAGGACCTTT
>MJUU01001264.1:0-16676 GCA_002080025.1 Modiolus philippinarum
GATCTGTTGATTGCCGTTCGTCCAACAATGTTCAGTCCGGGGTGTTGTTGATCTGAGTTTGGTCAAACAAAACTTGAGATAATGTCATTTGAGTATTTACAATGCATAACAGTCATAACAGCCATTTTTCAACTGCATTTTTCAACTGCATTTCATAGCGCGAATTGAGATGCATTGTTGCACAAAGAACTTGGCACAGATCATCGTTTTCTTGTCTTCGTGTGTTTCTTGGACGAATTATTATCTCCATAAAGAGCAGGGTATTGCTGCTTAGGTCTTGTCAGCTTTTGCGTCTTGTCAGCATTCACAAACCTTTCATTCAGGTCTCTTCTTTAGAATTAAATTTCAAACTGTACTTGATCAAGATGGTGCTGTCATTGTTTAGTCTATGTTGAGTGTACAGCAGGGAACCCATAATATGTAATAGGTTTCTGGTATAAAATCAAAATTCTTTGAATATTTGTCTCTAATGGTTTGCTCGCCATTGATTGGCTGGTGTGATCAAATGAAGATGGCCACCAGTAAATACTTGCTGACTGTCAGTCAGGCATGTTAATTTTCTTGATGAGCAAAACATGCACGACATAGACAGGCAATTATTCCGATATCATACATGGACAGTGTACATAAAATATCAATAGATTAGATACTGATCATTGCCATCATAGACACTAATCCACCAGTCCCTTTGGGACTTTGATTTTTATATTCAAGGCCGACCCCATTGCTAAATGAAAACTATTTATACACATGACCAAAAGCACACATTCTCTGAAGCAAAGCCCTTTGCTGCTTGTTTTGATTTATCAATATTTCTTGCATGAGACTAGAATAAAAGCAAACAAACTGGTCAATATTGTCACAGGATGGGATTAAAATCAAAATCATGATCTGTAACATGTCTAATTATTGAACGAAGGAGAGTACTGTCATATAAAATGAAATATGTGAGCTGTATGCTCAGAAATGTCAGAATGTTGTACTTCATAACTTGCCTGTTGTGATTACTTGGTATAGTAAATAACTGAGATGTAAAGGGGAAATGGGATGATATTTTGATTCTTCACAGTTCAGTGTTTCATGTTTGGAAATTTAGAAACTCAAATTGAAACCGCTCCATCATCTCGATTTAACAGTTTAAAACTTTAATTTTTTAGCTCACCTGGCTATGCCAGTGTGAGCTTTTGCCATCACTATGTGTCTCTTGTCTGTCTGTTGTAAACTTGCTTTAAAGAACTTCTTCAGAACGAATTAATGTATTTGATCCAAACTTGCCATGAATGATGCTTGTGCTGACCAAGCGTTGTTACGTTTGTGCCAATCCGTCATCCAATATGGCTGCCAGCGGTGCACTTAGTTGAAGGTTGGACTTTTCTGCTATTAAGAACTTCTTTTTGAAAATCAGTGAATGTATTTGAAGCAAACTTGGCATGAATGATGCTTCTGAGGTGCTGACTTAGCGCTGTTACTTTGGCGACAATCCATCATCGAACATGGCTACCAGCGATGCAACTTCCGGGAAAGACCTATCAATTGTTCTTCGAACAATTGACGTACTAGTTTGTTTATTTATTTACTTCAGAATCGCAAACCAATATCTGACCAGACCATGTAGTCAAACAAGATATTGCTGTTAAATTATATACGCTGAATTTTGTCAGGTTTAAGGCGGTAATGAATGATTATGGAGTTACTGGTGTAAATTTATTTTAATTTTTTACACACATATGTAAATTAATCCCAGGTGTAAACAAATAAAACATGGTATAATCGTTATCAATTTGATATTTGCGTATAAACAGTGATGAACAGTTAAAAGGTTAGAAAGTTTGCATATAGGATTACAGATCAAACGAGTGCCGGGACAGAGTTCGTATGATTTCTAGAAAGGTTTGTATACTAGTATATATTGTAAAATATATGCCAAATGACAATCGTTGTTTTCCTAGTCCAAGCGAGATGCACCAAAAAAGATCAGTAAGGAGATAAAAAATTAACTAATTCAGCCACAGAAACAATGTGTCACTCGATTTAGACCTAAATTACAAAATAAAACCTCAATAATACAGATCTGACACCACCGTCAGTTTGTTACGTATCACTTTTGTCAGCTTCTGTTTTGAAGAAAACGCAATGTGATCAAACGTTGACGGGAACAGACAAAATATTGTGAACATTCATACACAATGTAATATTTCGTCATCTTTTTACAAAGGAACTGCCAGTTATTGATAGGTCTTGATATAGAAGCAAAGAATGAATCGGTCACAAAATCACTGCACTTGATTGGTCAAGTAGGGACACATTTGTTGAATCGACCCTAGTTTGATGATGAAAACAAAGCTAATTTGGGTGCAATTGACATTTTATAACATCCGATATGATATTCCGAGAGAATATATATGAGAATATAAGGTGTTCAAGACACGGAAGCAAAACATGTCAAAGCTATAGAGAAGCCTATAGAAAGTAAAGAAAATTACACCAGACAAAAGAAACGCAACAATAATGCAAGAGAAGAGAAAACCATGTTGAACTTGCTGTACAGATCCTTTCTTAACAGTTTGAATAGATAGACTTCAATATCATATGAAGATCTACAAGAATGACAAGAAATGTATGTGTTTAAGCAACGACTAATACCAGGCTGAAAGTAATATTTAAGAATATCAGAATTATTTGAATATTTGAAGCAGAATATCAAGTCATTGTGATACACGGAAAGATTACAAACTTTATGGAATGAAAAGGGCAACTTGGACAACAAAGTATGAAGGAAACTAGTCTAGATCAGTTAATGAGCAGAAACCACATTTCTATTCATTTGAATGAATTCAAATTCAAAATTCAAATTCTTCATTGGCCTAATCACAGGACCCTTTCGGGCATAACAAAATCCCCAGAATGACTAGAAAATGATAATGGGGTTAGATTTTTGTCCTTAAATGTTTCAAAAACATAAATTAAAGTTATTGAGTAATTATGGATTTTACAAAAGTTTCAAACGGGACTTTCATTTTTAAGTAATCGACTTCGACGAAAACGTGAATTTAAAATAATACTATTCAGGCCGATAAGTGATTAGTTTTAAACAAAAGAAATGGAACTCTTCATTAAACGAAACAAAAAAGGTCTTCTTAGATTTGTTTTCCGTAGTTACAAATTCCAAAAAGTTGTTTCTAATTAGAAAATTTAATGATTTTTTAAATCGTATATTTCGTTAAGGTTAAGAAATACTGTAAATGTTCGCCGTTTGATTGTAAAGTTTGTTATTAGTGTGTAAATTGCCGTATAAGTGGACTGAAGTTGGTGTCTATCATTCTGGATGACTCAAATATACATCTCCAGATCTTCACCAAAATTGGCATACTGATTCATTAAGAATTGATCAATACGTGTGCAAAATTTCATTTCCGCCCTTCCACGCAAATTCCCAGAATAAAACCCCAAAGTTCGCGGAGTCTGCTACAATACTGGCTCTATTTTTAGAAATGAAATCGAATTTACCTATATACGTCATGATTACAACTTAGGGGCAGAGGCCCATTCAGGTAATCGTAATTTGATTTTTTGTCTATAGTTTGTTTTATTGTTTTAAATGGAACAGTAAACATTCGACTACCGTTCCAAATAAATATTTAGATACAGAAATCTCGAAACATTCCCATTAATTTCGTATAATGTTATCATAATGGGGTACATTGATCCTGTGAGTGCCTCGGCAGTGTTTATAAATAACATTTGCCGCCAAATAATGAACACAATGGAAGATACCACCCTCAAATATACCTTGGTTACGGGATATCATTTTGGATCTTTGAAATATACATCTTTGAAATCAATTATTTCATATTTCCCCTTCAAGACTAATCCTTTGACTATCTTTTAATACAGAAATTGTGTCCGCCCCGGGTAATTTTTTGCCTTTTTATAATATTTTATTTTCGCCAGGTTAATTTTAGTGTGGTCGCAGTGAAGACATTTGACATCAACTATAACCAATTGAACGTGCAATAGCAGACAAATTGTTAACTTTTATTTTGTAAATATTTTTGTTTTACTAAATGCATCGGGTTTTTTTATTTATATACCCGAACAAGCTTAATATCCAGCCGTTACTATGCACCATCAATAGTCGGCGTGTTTCTTAAATATGGCTGATGAAGTAGACGCCCACCTCATTAGCATGTTTAGAAGGGAGATAATTTCACACAATGACTTGTATTAAGCAATTTACAGTAGCAAAAACCTATCTTATCGAAAGGGCCGCCTCTCATGGTTACAGAGGACTGATCATATTGGAATATATAATTTTCTTTGAATACAAGTACAGCGGTCATGCCAACAAAATTTACATGACATAACTTGATTAATTCTGCATTACAGTGTAAAATTGTTAAATTTGGCTTGCCATATAAAAGAGAACACCGAAATTGATGACGAATTTCTCAATTTGTTCTAATGCAGCCAACCGTTATCTGTAAACAAGCGTAACACGTTAGGTAATAGGTAATTAAAATCTAATGCATTTTAAAATGCCTTTACGTATATTAAAGGTTCAGCGAAAAGGCATGTTATTTTCATGTTCAGTTCTATTTATAACATGTTCTCTTTGTGGTCGAGATGTTTTGAGGACGTAGTCTAAACATGATCCGGAGAGCGATTGCAAAGCTCGATTTAAATCGATCTGACCTTGATTTAGCAAGAGGGATGCAAATTCTATTCCTGGTCGAGATGTTTTGTGTACATAGATCTCTATGTCAAGAGGAGAGCGACTGCAAAGCTAGATTTAGATCGATTTACTACATTGAAAATTAAAATGGAGAACAAAAACACTATGGTGGGCAAGACTTCCTTTTTTGCAGTTTTAGGCCTGAATAAGTTGTCACACAGCAGATGCATAGGCTATAAATCTCGGAATTAAGTTTCGTTAGTTGCTTAAAGCCTAACAACTTGGGCAACATGAGCTAAGCAGCTTGCCCATGTCTACATATAAGACTTTTTGATGGTGAAAAAAATCGTTCATCTTTGCGAATTCGGAAGGCTGTGAAGTGGAAAGGTATATTTTCGACACGTAAATGTCATTCACAGGAGCCTCACACGTTAAACACGTGCGATTTCGCTCGTCGTCGTGGTCAAACAACTGTGCATTGGTCTAGAAGACGTGTAGACCGAATTCTTCTGCCCCTATGGTGCAAACAGCAAAAATTAAAAAATAAAAGTTCAAATAGAAAAGATAAACGATAAAGAGGTAATATTTGCACCATAGAGGCAAACGAATTCGGTCTAGCAGACGTTGTATTGCGTTAACGTGTCTGTCGCACGTTTTATTTCAAGGAAACCGCATGACGTATGGTTATCCACAACCTGGCCAAAACTTACATTCGGACTAGTTAACTATACTTTATAAACACATCTTACGACTTTGCTGTCGATACATGGGAATTAACCCTACAGTTGACGTTGAAACAGTTTAGAGTTCTCTTTACAATGTATCATGAAGTGTTAATTAATAGCCCAGTATTTGAACTCGCGTCGAATCGACGACATCACGAACCACGACGACTTTGATGGACCCGGAACCCACAAGACCTGCCGGCACAAGCGGGGACACGAGGTAGACATAAATATATTTGGATAACGACGACAGGCCCCTGCTCCTTCCCAATCCATGCTTTACAATTTCAAGATGAATTACCAACACATTACCAGGCTGGGAGACTATTGATAACACAGACGCCGTGACGAAGGCTTTGGAAAAAGAGGAGTAGAATTGAAGCCGTAAAAGACGTCTTAGCCGTAGAGTCAGGGTGCATCAGCTGCCATTGGACTGTAAACTGTCGAATCAGGAAATGGATGATTCGATCATTCAGACGTAGACCATGCTGCGCGTGTTTTGAACATTTTTGTAAGATCTGCAATTTACCGAAGGCACTCAGGCAACCGAACCGTTTACCAATGGATTATATGCAAAAAACAAAATAAAACAAAACTGATACTGGCCAGTAGTAAAGATGCAGACCGACATGGCCGCCCTTTAAATAAAAATTAAGTATAGTTGGTATAAGCTAGAACTCATAGCTGCCTAAACTTTCTGATCTCTTTCTCAAGGGATCGGAAAGATTATCTATAGGAGCTTATTCGAGCCGGAGGTCAGATTGTTTGATCTAGGAGTTGAAGGTCGTTTAGCACCCTTTGCATTTTGCATACTCTTCTTTCACAACAGATTGGGTTCAGCGCCAGAAGATCTCGATGTGAAAATCATTCTACTCGATGCGCTAGAGTTTGCATGGGCTTGTGGCTCGTAGAAGAATCTATGGATCTCTTCGTTTTTGAGGCGAAATTGCGTATTGTAGACCTCTTCCTAAGTTCAGCGCTATGTGTTTCTCCTCTCGAGTGCACTTATCTTCTAGTTGACTCGAACTGTTACCAATATGAAAACACAGAAGCCGCATGGATGGAAGAAGTAGACAGCTAAAGTCGCCAATTCGACCTAACCACGGTGTTGTTCGACGACTTGATGCTGAACAAGCAGAACAAGTATGAACACTAACATGGCGCAGACGCTACAATAACGTATACTGCTTCTTCGTGTATAAGAATTACTTGAAGCTGTCAGAGAATAGCAAGCATCTTGGCCGGTACCCGTTCAGCCAAATTATTAAGTAGCAGTAGGGCGCCCAGTAAAACCCCTGCTTGGCAACATCCTACGGTTTCTTACTAGTTCCAAAATGTCTGAATGTACCGATGCAATTTTGGGAGCTCGGTGAACTCTATGAATCAAATAATGGATTGGTTTAAAGAATTTTAACCCTAGAGAACCAGCAACAGTTATATGTTCTGGACCCGGATTCTAGAATACCGCCTCCTTACACCCATAACCATCCTGCGAGAGCAATCATTAGTGCGAACGTGTGCTCATCACCCATACGTTTAACCCAGGTTTCTTCTGTCACAGATTGAATACATGCATCACCGAGAATGCTGTGGAAGAACTTTCTTCTCCTCCTGGAAACCTACATATATAGCTATGACAGCAGCAGTGTAGCATCATGACAGGCCTTGACGGTAAGTTTTTCCACCCTTGTCGTAATAAGTGAAGACAAACGAATGAGACATCACAGGAGTGTTTCTCCAACACAAAGAACCATCATTTTAAATGTTTACAGTATTCAATAGCGTTCGTTGGAACTCTTAAAAGTAGTTCGTTCAAATGCTTGGGGACATTCACTACAAAGCTAGCAGGATTTTGACAGCTTCCAACGCTATAAATATATTTCGTTAATCAAGATCATCTACCCATGCAACGTGAGGCGCTTACTATGGAGTTGTAGGATACAAAGGGGCGACCCTTTTATCTCCATCGGAAAACGTTACATTCACGATGGGGACTTGTTTTTGAAGCGCTTCTGAAGACTTACTGACCTATAGTAACATCTTGCAAGCATTTGATATCAGGCACCACCATCTGTCGTGTTCAGAACCCCTAAAGTAAAAAACTACAAATGGGAGGAGATTCGTTGCATATCAAGCAAGACAACTTTTACAGTGGGTAGCTGGGGTATTTCAGCCGTGGTTGGATTCCCTTACCGTGTCAAATTTAGAACAACAGTGTACGCAACGAGATCTTTTCTATTGGACGCCATGATACCAGCAAAGGAGAGTACTTTCAGCTAGCTGCATCGCCAAGCAAAACTTCAAAGCATCGCGAAAGGATCCCACTGCAGGCCTGGTTTAGCATAATGCCTCAAAATATTATGTATATGCTTACAAGCATGTAGGAATTACCTTGATGGATTCTCAAAGATTTCATCTCGACCTGTATCCCTTTGTTACCATTGTGATCCTCCAGCCTCACCAGACGACAGTTGAAAGAATTGACATTCAGATCCGAACATAATTCGAGTGTAAAGTTCCTGCTGCTTACTGAAGCATTTGGGCTTAGTGATCTCCGATGGGGTCTTTCAGTTCGAGTCTGACTTTGTGTTCTTGATGTAAATTAATGGACAATTTATTGCTGAAACACATTGCCGACAACGGCGGTGTTTTTTTTGTTCGACTGACGTATCCGAAACATTTAGCGGAATCCTGATTCGGTCAATCCCTTCCTCCTACTGAGTGATGACTCTTTTTAGCTCACCTGGCTAATGCCAGGGTGAGCTTTTGCCATCACTTTGCGTCCGTCGTCCGTCCGCCCGTCCGTCGTCCGTCGCCCGTCCGGCGTAAACTTTTCCTTCAAAGATCTTCTCCTCTGAAACTACTGGGCCAATTGGAACCAAACTTGGCCTCAATAGTCCTTGGGTGGTCCCTTACAAAAAGGGTGTTTTCAGGTCCGCGCGATATCCAAGATGGCCGCCAGCGGGAAACATAGTTTTAACACTGGACCCTAGGGAAAACATGTTCAAAGATCTTCTCTGAAACTACTAAGCCAATTGGCACCAAACGTAGCCACAATAGTCCTTGGGTGGTCCCTTACAAAAAAGGTGTTTTTCAGGTTCGTTCTATATCAAACACGGCCGCCAGCGGGGAACATAGTTTTAACATTGGACCCTATTGGAAAACACATCCAAAGATCTTCTCCTCTGAAACTACTGGGCCAATTGAAACCAAACTTGGCCGCAATAGTCCTTGGTTGGTCCCTTGCAAAAAAGGTGTTTTTCGGGTCAGTGCGGTATCGAAGATGGCCGCCAGCGGGAAACATAGTTTTAACATTGGACCTATGGGAAAACACGTTCAAAGATCTTCCTGTCTGAAACTACTGAGCCAATTGGTACCAGACTTGGCCACAATAGTCCTTAGGTGGTCCCTTGCAAAAAAGGTGTTTTTCAGGTTCGCGCTATATCCAACATGACTGCCAGCGGTAAACATAGTTTTAACATTGGACCCTATGGGATAACACATTCAAGATCTTCTCTAAAACTACTGAGCCAATTGGAACCAAACTTGGCCACAATAGTCCTTGGATGGTCCCCTGCAAAAAGGGTGTTTTTCAGGTCTGTGCTATATCCAAGATGGCTGCCCGCGGGAAACATAGTTTAATATTGGACCCTACGGAAAAACACATTCAAAGATCTTCACCTCTGAAACTACTAAGCCAATTGGAACCAAACTTGGCAACAATAGTCCTTGGGTGGTCCGCTACAAAAAAAAAATGTTTTTCAGGTCTGCACTATATCCAATATGGCGGCCAGTTGGGAACTTAGTTTTTACATTGGACCCTATTGGAAACACTAACAGAGGTCTTCTCCCCTTTAACTACGTGGGCATATTGGAACTATAGATTAACTATGGGCTCTTTAACATAAAATATCTGTTAATCAAGGGCCAGGTGAGCGATACAGGCTCTTGAGAGCCTCTTGTTAAATGGTCCTAGTAAAGCCCCCTTTACGCTGCTTCCGTCACGTGACTGGTTTCCCTTCGCCTTGACTACTAGCTGGCATGGCATCGACAACATCAACGACGGATTAAGCTAGACAAGCTCAAGAATAAGATCACCATCGCGCGACTCTGAAAGCAACGCTCATCGCTCGTTCTGGCTAATAGCCAAATCAGCGATGTAAATCGCACGACTCTAAAAGCACTCTGGTGTGGAGCTATCAGGTAGATTTCGACTTCAATAATAGTACATGTATCTGCTTGTGTTTGATTGTAAACACCCTCACTATAGGTCAATAAACGGTTACAGGGAGAATAAACGCTTCAACATCATTTGCATTATGGTGAATAGTGACATCATTGATATAAGTACGCATATTTCGCCCTAAAGTCCGTCATCTGCAGTTAATTTGTAAAGATTGAATCCTAGCATGAAGATAATTTAATTCAAGGTCCTGAATAATCTGTTTTAACTGCGACTCTGACAAATGTAAATCGCATGCAAACGTAACACCATAAGTAAGACGATGTCCAATCGACCTATTGAGACCTCACTACAAACTGTATCAGTATAAATAAACGTCAACTTGTGAAAAACCCTCTTTTGACAATCTGGTAAACTATAGCGGGCGGCCGAGAAAGGTTTCACAGTCATCAACTGTCTGTCCAATGCAGACCTTATAGGCGAAGTTGTGATGTTATTTACTGATCGAGAGGTTCAAAAATATTACTTCACAAATACAGAAAGGCTCTAGTGAAATGAATCTGGAGCTTGAGTCCTATTGAAAGTAAACTTGGAGAATTTGCATGGTTTTCTACCCTTGATAATCCAACTGACCATGGGAATCCACCTTCCTATGGTGGTCAAGACCGTTCTGTGGTCTTAGTTGCAAGCAACTCGATTGGTGAAGGTATGAATGCCTTTCCAGACACCTTAGGTTCTGGGTTGTACTTTAAGTGTTGTGATTGCGTTTTCATAATGAAACTTAGCGGCAACAGTTTCTTCTCTAAAGCGTTCATTTCCAACACTATCCTAGATATGAGCAAGATCTACAACCGTTTGAATAATGTCGTCTTCATGTTGTTATGTAAGACCAGTGATACAACGAGGTCTTCTCTAACCGACCTTGTTTCTACTTGAAATCATGTGGCACCGATGGTTTAGTCCAGTCCTTAACATTGAGATATCGTGCGATTAGCAAAATCTCATAGGTGAAGATGGTGTCACTGCAATCCGACTGAAGAATTATCAAATACGTACGTCAGCTTTCGACCTCTTTAATTAAGAATTGAATGCCCATGCGCCGTAGCAAAGGGCTGTTCATTTCGCGGTTTTATTCATTCCCGCATCTTCCTGTTAAAGTAAAAAAAAACAGTCCATTTTGCATTGGAAAAGTATGCACCACTACCCCATGAGTTTGTGTAAATACTTCCTTAAATGATTGTAAGAGAGGCACTCCTGCTTGGTTTTCTTGCTTAGCTTGAACCCTATACAAATCTTTGATACATTAGACAAGTCCTTTCTCCTTTCCTATCATTCTGAGTTAGAATCCTTCTTTTGCCAAACTCTCTATCCACTACCTTCCAGATCTTCTTCCGCTTTGTACGTCATTTCATTAGATGACTTTCTGGTTCTGCGCCTGTACCTTTCAGCGGAATAAATCAAAGCCATTATCTGGAGATAGAGGATTGTATGCATGACATCTGGTGTGATAGAATCGGTCTTTTGACACCACTCATTAACATTTTGATAAACAAATGTAAATTAACAATAACAGGATATGGAGTAAATGTACATGAGACAAATTCTCTACAAATACATGGTAAAACAAAGCAATGGAACAGCGCTTTTGTTGTTGATCTTTATCTTGAAGTCACCATTAAGCCTTCAACAATGAGCTTTGCTCATGTTAAGTTTACGACGGCCCTTACGTTTGAGTGGAATTTATTTCTACTTCCATGAATTGTTACTCCATTGAGGCGGGATCGTCAACAAATATAAAATTATTAACTGTCAAAATGTTCTTACAACGGCTACCATTTTAATTAATTTACACGTTATAGGTCTGTATTATATCAAAAAATGTATTTACTTCATATAATGTTAGACATATAGTATGTGCATTAACTTATTTATTGCCGTGTATTCTCCCGTGTTTATTCCTCCGCGAGAAACCATCTTATACTTTAACAGTCATATTTATGTCTATTGTAGGTCTAGCTTCATCAGCAAAAATGACAACATTCAAGCTTCCAATAATTGATTTATCCAAATCGAAGACACATCGTGATGAATTGGCAAAAGAAATGATCGATGCTTTAGAAAATATAGGGTTTCTGTATATAGAAAATGTTCCAGGAATTGACTTCGACAAAATGTTTCGGTGTTGTAAGTGGTTTTTTGATCAACCTGTCGAACAGAAGCGGAAGGTAATGAGAAGCATGTGGGCTCCAGAAAACAAAAATATTTATCGTGGATACTTCCCCGTTGTGGAAGGGAAACCAAGTCGAAAAGAGGGTTTCGAATTTGGTCGTGATGTGCGAGCTGACGACAAAACGATTGACCCTGAAAATTGGTTTTACGAACGTACCCCATGGCCGGAGGAGGACGGAAATTTTCCTTTCAAAGATTTTTTACAAACACAATATGAAGTTGCACATTCAACAGCAATGGAAATTTTACGTCTGACTGCGAGAGGACTTGGTGTACAGGAAGATGCTTTTGTTGAACTATTCTCAGAAAGACCGTGTAGTACTTTTAGAATTATGCACTATCCACCATGGCAAGGAAACCCACCAGAAAATGCCCTAATCGAAGACGGAAAAGTTATCACGACACCTGAACATTCGGACAGTGTTTTTCTTACCCTTCTATGTTTATTTAATTTCCATGGACTAGAGCTTGTTGGTCCAGATGGAAACTGGATAGCAGTTGAACCAAGACCAAACAGTTTTGTATTTAATATTGGAGACTTATTCTCACGGATGATGAATGGACGTTTCAAAGCCACACGGCATCGCGTATTAGACATTGGCATTGATCGTTACTCTGTCCCATTTTTTCTTGAACCAGAATATAATAGTGATATAGGTATTAATTACATGTCTAAATACATAAAAGGTGGCCCTGAACATATACCAGAAAAGTATGGCCCATACATGATCAACATGTTGAAATATGTGCGAAAATATACAGAATACAAAGCTCTACCAGATTTTGAAAATGTAAGGGGAAAATACTATAAAGATAGTCAAAATAATGTTTAAAATGCACGGGAAGTCGCCTTTAAATTGTTACAATAAAGTGTTCACTGCGTGTATTGATAAAATGAATTAAATGCCTATTGTATGGTACTGCTTTTTGACAATGTGATGGTCATGCTTATCCTTCTGGAGCACCTGATATCACTTTTGGTTTTCCTGAGGACCTTAGTGATTTTTGACAATGTGATGGTTGGGCTTACCTTTCTGGAGCACCTAATATTACTTTTGGTTTTCCTGAGGTCCTTAGTTTTTAATGTTTTTATTTTCTTGTTGTGGATGTCTCATGGCTTTGTTTTTCTTGTTGTTGTGGATGTCTCATGGCTTTGTTTTTCTTGTTGTCGATGTCTCGTGGCTTTGTTTTTCTTGTTTTGATGTCTCATGGCTTTGTTTTTCTTGTTGTGGATGTCTCATGGCTTTGTTTTTCTTGTTGTGGATGTCTCATGGCTTTGTTTTTCGTGTTCTGGATGGCTCATGGCTTTGTTTTTCTTGTTGTTGTGGATGTCTCATGGATTTGTTTTTCTTGTTGTCGATGTCTCGTGGCTTTGTTTTTCTTGTTGTTGATGTTTCATGGCTTTGTTTTTCTTGTTGTGGATGTCTCATGGCTTTGTTTTTCGTGTTGTGGATGTCTCATGGCTTTGTTTTTTTTATTGTGGATGTCTCGTGGCTTTGTTTTTTCTTGTTGTTGATGTTTCATGGCTTTGTTTTTCTTGTTGTGGATGTCTCATGGCTTTGTTTTTCGTGTTGTGGATGTCTCATGGCTTTGTTTTTTTTATTGTGGATGTCTCATGGCTTTGTTTTTCTTGTTGTTGTGGATGTCTCATGGCTTTGTTTTTCTTATTGTTGTGGATGTCTCATAGCTTTGTTTTTCTTGTTGTCGATGTCTCGTTGCTTTGTTTTTCTTGTTGTTGATGTCTCATGGCTTTGTTTTTCTTGTTGTGGATGTCTCATGGCTTTGTTTTTCGTGTTGTGGATGTCTCATGGCTTTGTTTTTCTTATTGTGGATGTCTCATGGCTTTGTTTTTCGTGTTGTTGTGGATGTCTCATGGCTTTGTTTTTCTTGTTGTTGTGGATGTCTCATGGCTTTGTTTTTCTTGTTGTGGAGGTCTCATGGCTTTGTTTTTCTTGTTGTTGTGAATGTCTCATGGCTTTGTTTTTCGTGTTGTTGTGGATGTCTCGTGGCTTTGTATTTCTTGTTGTGGATGTGTCATGGCTTTGTTTTTCTTGTTGTTGTGGATGTCCAATGGCTTTGTTTTTCGTGTTGTTGTGGATGTCTCATGGCTTTGTTTTTCTTGTTGTTATGGATGTCTCATGGATTTGTTGTCTCGCCTGCGACAAATGTCGCGGAAGCGAGACATAGCGATCCAAATTCCGTCGTCGTCGTCGTCGGCGTCGTCATCGGCGTCAACAATTGCACAAGTTTTTCATAGGTTGAATAGAGTCATTTTATCAAATAGAATTGTGTCAAAATTGGACAGAAGCTAGATAATGGTTAGGAAATTACCACTAGCTAAAAAAATTGGAATTTTTTTTTTATGTTTCCGTATTTTTTCCGTATTTGGACTTAGTTTTTTTAAATGTTAACCCACAAATTAAAGTTTTTTAGATGGTGAATAAAGCTATTAAATCTTATTGGAATATCATAAAAACTGGTCAGAAGCTAGAATATGTTCTGAAAATTACCTCCAGATGAAAATTTTGAAATTTATTTTTTTCATTTTTCCGTATTTTTTCCGTATTTCGACTTAGTTTTTTTTGGCCAAAAAATTGAATGTTAACCCACAGATTACTGTTTTTTAGAAGTTTAATAAAGTTATTAAATCTTATTAGAATTTATTGAAAAGTGGTCAAAACTTAGATGAAGGTCAGAAAATTATCTCCAGCTGAAAAAATTGGAAAATTTTTTTGGGGTTTTTTTTTTTGTTTTTCCATATTTTTGCGTATTTGGACTTACTTTTTTGCTAAATATTTCAATGTTAATCCACAAATTAAAGTGAATTAAGTGTTTGTATCTTAACAGAATTTCATTAAAATTGGACATTGCTGCATGCAGTGTGCAGATATGGAACAAGCTGTTGGAATTTTCATTATGGTTCCAACTTCGGTAAATTTCCTGAAAATATCAAAGACCGATAATTTTTGAAATTTTTGCATATAATTTTGAAAATAAGGCAATTTTTTTATGCCAAGCACAATTTTGAACGTGTAAGAAATAAAAAACAGGGTTCCAACATTGGTAAAATTCCTGGAACTGTCCAAGACATGCAATTTTTTGAAATTCTTCTTAGCAACCATGGTTTTTGAGTGAATTTGAAATAAACCAAAAATTTTAATGAATAAAGTTGCAAAAAATTTTTGATTCCGATTTTTGGTAAATTTCCTGGAACTCTCTTAGACCAATTAATTTTGGGAATTCTACCTAGCAACCATACTTTTTTTTTAAATATATTGATGAAAACAGTAATTTTCAATAATGGAATTGCAAAAACATTTGATTCTAATTTTGGTAAATTTCCTGAAACTCATCAAGACATGCAATTTTTGGAAATTCTTCTTAGCAACCATGGTTTTGGGGGGAATTTGAAATAAACAAACATTTTAATGAATAAAATGTTTGTTTATAATGAATAAAATTGCAAAAACTTTTTATTCCCATTTTTTGGTAAATTTCATGGAACTCTCTTAGACCTATTAGATTATTGGAATTCTATTCTAGCAACCATACCTTTTTAAACAAATATTGACGAAGACAGTAATTATCAATAATGGAATTGCAAAAATATTTGATTCCAATTTTGGTATATTTCCTTAAACTATTCAAGATCTTTTATTTTTGGGAATTCTGCATAGCAACCATAACATTTTAAATGCATTCTGATGAAAACAGTCATTTTCAATACCGGAATACCAAAAATATTGGATTTCAATTCTCTTCAAGACCTGTTAATTCTTAGATATTTATAATTTGTTTATTGCTTACACAAATATTACAGTGACAATGCTTCTTAATGTGTGTGTACCAAAGATCATTTCATTAATATCACTAATTTGTTTCAATACACATTTACAAAATTTCAACACTTTCTATATGGTAACAATAAATTTTCATTTAGTTTACAGCATAAATACCTGTAACTCTAATTAAACTAATTCACCAAAAAACCTATACTATCTTCTTTTTATTCTGTGTTTTACAAGTTCATACATCAAATGAATCTAATTGAATAAGGGCAAATATATATGTTAATATAATGCCTAATTATAACAACATTTAAGTAAGAGCAGGCGAGACACCAGGTTCCAAGGAACCTTTACGAATTTTTTTTCGTGTTGTTGTGGATGTCTCATGGCTTTGTTTTTCTTGTTGTTATGGATGTCTCGTGGCTTTGTTTTTCATGTTGTTGTGGATGTCTCATGGTTTTGTTTTTCTTGTTTTAGCCCTGTCTCTGGACATGGCTGACTTGAAGTAATGAAAATGCAAATTCTTTTTATTGAAAGATTTGCTCCCTTTGTCGTTGTTTGGTATGATTATACATTGTCCCCATATATTTGACATTTTTTGTTCACCAATTTAAATTTATCAAAAGCTTACAGCTTCATTAATTATTGATATGGGAGTTTACAACACCTATTTGTTTTACAAGCTTATCTGTTTGTTAATAAATAGTATGTTGTATTTTTCAGAAGAACAATGTCACATTTGAATTACTGGAAATATGCCAAACTACGTTGAGCATAGTGTAACTATTCTTTATCTTTTGCCATGTTGTCTTCATGGAACTATTTAAAGGGGTTAATTTCCATGCTAAAAAGAGCATACAAATCCTCAATTGTCAAACTAGCATTAGAAAATTGACATACCCAGACAGTTACTTTATTTAAAGTAAAAACTAAATATAAATACAGAAATGATACAGAACATACACCGCTTAAAACAGGGGAAAGACCTAGAAACAGACACTAAAACAGAAATCGGCACAAACCATGGGAAAGACCTATAAACAGACACTTAAACAGAAATCGGCACAAACCATGGGAAA
>MJUU01001265.1:0-14722 GCA_002080025.1 Modiolus philippinarum
TGTGACCTTGACCTTTGACCTACTTTCTTCAAAATCATTAGGGTTCCTGCCTTTCTGGTACCCAACAATATATCTAAGTTTCATCACAATTGGACGTAAATGTTTTGATTTATCATCCGGAAACCAAATTTTTCTGATATTTTCAGTATATTTTCGGTCAGTGTGACCTTGACATTGACCTACTTTCTCCAAAATCAATAGGGTTCCTCCCCTCCTGGTATCCAACAATATATCCAAGTTTCATTTCAATTAGATGTGAACTTTTTGAGTGTACCATCTTCCTGACATTTTAGTCTATTTTTGGTCACTGTGACCTTGACCTTTGGCCTACTTTCTCCAAAATCAACAGGGTCCTTCCCCTTCCGATATCCAACATCGTATTCAAGTTTCATTAAAATAGGATGTAAACTGTTTGAGTTATCATCTACAACCAAATTTTTCTGAAATTTCCAGTCACCGTGACCTTGACCTTTGACCTACTTTCTCCAAAATCAACAGGGTTCCGCCCCTTCTAGTACTTAACAATATATCTAAGTTTCATTTCAATTGGATGTAAACTTTTTGAGTTATCATCCGGAAACCATATTTTTCTCAAATTTTCAGTCTATTTTCGGTCACCGTGGCCTTGACCTTTGACCTACTTCCTCCAAAATCAATAGGGTTCCTCCCTTCCTGATACCCAACAATATATCCAAGTTTCATTTCAATAGGATGTAAACGTTTTGAGTGCGTATTCGGAAACCAAATTTTTCTCAAATTTTCAGTCTATTTTCGGTCAGTGTGACCTTGACCTTTGACCTACTTTCTCCAAAATCAATAGGGTTCCTCCACTACTGGTATCCAACAACATATCAAAGTTTCATTTCAATTGGATGTAAACTTTTTGATTATCATCCGGAAACCAAATTTTTCTCAAATTTTCAGTCTATTTTCGGTCACCGTGACCTTGACCTTGGACCTACTTTCTCCAAAATCAATAGGGTTCCTTCCCTCTAGGTACCCAACAATATATCCAAGTTTCGTTTCAATTGGATGTAAACTTTTTGAGTTATCATCCGGAAACCAAAGTTTGACGCCCGCCCGCCCGCACGCACGCATGCCCGCAACACCAAACCAATAGCCGAGTTCAACTTCGTTGCAACTCGGCTAAAAACCAAACAGAGTTGTCAGGAGCAGAGGTCCATGAGACAAAAAGACATATCAGATGGAAACCACAGGAAAAATAGTCGACTGCAATGATCCGCGTTTGTCATACAACATAGTTTTAGTCTACCACTGTTGTCAATTTCAAGATGAAGGTCAAGGAATGAGGCAGGTGTGGATGTATCTGCATTATCATTAATTTGGGGCTTTTGTGGATAGATAAAATAAAAAAAATCACCAAAGTAGGGTTTGGGTAGCAAAATTTATTCTTTATTCATTTTAAATTTTATTGGAAAAATGTTTCTAACGATCTTCTCGGTATGCTTAAATATTTTACTGTTTAAATATTACCCGAGATTAATTATAAGATTGGCGAGTATGAAATTGGAAAAACGATGAAAAAGATGTAAAGTCATAATTTTATGAAAGAGAACTGCTACAATGATAGAATTCCTGTAAAGACAAATTATTTTTCAGTGTGATTTTTACATGACATGTCTGGATGATAATTGTACATTATATCACATCACAGTTTGACAGCAAATAAAATAAATGCATTTGTTTTGTTTATTTATTGTCCTTCTTTTCACACAATGGATTAAATTAATTAGAACAGTTTTACATAACCACTATAAAATTCCATATGTAAATAGCTCCACTGACATTCAGTCTGAATATCGGCTAGGAATATCGGCATAAACAATATTATTATGGCATTATTATTGCAAGTTTGTCTCAAAAATAATCATACAAAAATGACATAATTTCCAAATTAAATCATACAAAAATGACATAACAATGTTAAGGGAAAAAATGTTATTTTACTGTAAGAACTTCGTGCATTTTTAAACTCGTCTGTGATACGATTCGCGTCACTTACATTTCTTAATTTGCGCATTTTGCATGAAATATAAAGTTAGTATTTAAACCTAATATGGTTTACTTTCGTTTTATCCAACTCAAAATATTTTCACTAATTTATTTTTTTCCAATATTTTAATGCTTGTTAGTGAGATACATATTTGTTTCAATTGCATCTAAACAAAACATGGCATTCCCATGGGTACCAAATAAGCTCAACATATTACTGGTTTATTATTTGTTTCATTTTATGCGCTGAATGTGCATCAAAAGTAAATAAGATGCTTGTGCAGAATTTTATTTTTGCCTTTATAAATGATGTTTATTTCAGTGAACTCAGTATTTTGATTGTTTACTTTCACGTACAACATTTCTGATTCTGATTCAGTGTATCAACATTTTGCGAACAGGTTTTGCATCATTGCACATTTAGATAAAAACGTTTGTATTAGTTCCGAAAAGTAAAATGTAAAACTATTGGAAATCTATTTTACCTATAAAAAGAAAAATGAAATTTAAAAAATGAAAGGATATGGAGTAAATGCTTGTAAGAAAAAGTATCTAACAATACATCGTAAAATCAAGCAATGAAACAACGCTTCTATTGTTGTTATTCATCTTGAAGTCACCATGAGATCTTCAAAAAATGAGATTTGCTCATACATAGTAAGTTCAAGACGCAACCGGCTTGGGAAGTCATTGCTAGATGTCGAACAGTGCTATACTAATTCTCTTTTACCCCATGTATGCTGGATCGTCACCAATAAAATCGATGTTATCCTTTGCCCTACAAAAAAATGAAGCATTCCTTACGACTACAAGATAATTACAACTTATAAACAACCACAGGGAACTTATCGATTCAGTTGCAAGAAAATTTTGCACAATAAAATCACCAGATGCTGGCACTAGACAGAGATGGTCAGAATAACATTAAAAATTACAAAAAAAATAAAATGACAAATTTGAACGTATGATGATATATCAATATAAGAAATTACTCAAGAATAATTATACCATAACTGAAATGTATAGGAAATAAAGATGTTTTCACGGACACCACACTGAGAAAGGATATGGAGTAAACGAACATCAGACAAAGTCTCTACAAATACATCGTAAATCTAAGCAATGGAACAACGGTTTTATTGTTGTTCTTTGTTCAGAGGTTAATAAATTAAATAAAATAAAAAAGATAGCACCTGATGTTACTCTGTTTTTTGAGAGTTCACAGGGTTATTGCTCTTTAGTTTTTGTGTTGTATATGTAGTGGTTGTGTGTTTTGTGGGCATGTTGTGTCTTTGGTCTTCCGTATTCTGGTATTCTTACTTTTGCCTCGTCTCTGGACTTTGATTTATGTAATCGTGTGCTCTGTTACTTCGGTATTCTACTGCCGTTGTTTTGTTTATTTACTTGATTTGTCTATGATTTACTATGGCGGATTCCTATACTTTCTTCGTCATGTTTGACCTTAGACTGCATAGAATACTAGGTAATCATTTGAAAAAAATCTGCTTAGTTATCTATAAGATGCGCAAGATAATAACTGCCAATAATATGAAGCATATTTCAAGAGTGAAGTACCTAGTAACTTCAATTGTTACTATTCATTTTGTTTTCTGGGAAGACGTCTGATTTGATAATTCCAAATTCTCATTTAACAGGACTAGTAGTTAATAATACTAATCGCTCCAAGTAATAATTGTAACGCCGTTGTAACTATGAATGAATGGCAATGTTCTCTGTAAAATAAATCGAACTTTCCACCAATAACGGAAGCAACAGATTGTGTACAAGGATGATAATTGATACATACCAGACATGCTATTATTCCAGGAACATGACTTCAACATTTCCGTATTTTGACACTGTGATTAGGTAACTGCGTAATTATCGCGTGACAGGTTGTTGACGAAATCAACATGTCTACTTAGTGGCTGGATATCTGAGACAGCTGGCATGATATATGGGCCAAATAGGACTTTTATAGCTGTTGTTGTATTTTACTGATAATTTACTTTGTTTGGTTCAAAGTTGTGTTAGAAATATATAATTACATGAAAGTAAAGCCCAGTTCGATATCACGCTGGCTGAAGCTAAAATTCTCAGAATATTAACTTTCCTCCATGTCTGTAATACAGCTTTATTTATATAGCGGTATAGTATGGCGAAATAAAATTGTTTCTCCTCGTCCGTGTGATAAAACTTTCTATCAAACGAAATATTTTCGAATAGCAGCAAATTATGTAAATAACTCATGTAAATTGCTACCAACAGGGTGAAGTTTTCTCTAATCCCAAAACGGTAAACGATAAGCTCAACATGGCCACTTCTGTTCCAAGATATTTCAACAAGATGTATGAAATAGGAAACTGATATCTGTCTATACATGTTAAAATGTTATCAAAAGTAAATGGAAAAAGGTATATGGAGTAAATGCATAGGGGGAAAAATCCTTACAAATACATAGTACAATGAAGGAAATGTAACAATGCGTTCACCATTGTTTTACAATGTACTTCTTTTTGAAGTTACCACGAAGCCTTCATCAATGAGCAAACATTTATACCTCTAAGTAAGTTCCGGACAGTCCATAGCACTGGCCTAAGGGGGGTTCATCTGCTAGATGTCTAAAAAAGCTAAATCCATGTTTCTCAACCTTTTTGCACGCGGGATAAATAGAAAACATATTTCCTATAATGTCTTATCGTAGCGAGTTTTGCATGAAAGCAGTAGTAAAACATTTTTCTAATGACCCATTACGGAAGTCTTTGTCGTTATTGAACCTTTTAATTTTCCTTATTACAAAACTTTTGCAATAGTCTCCCAGTCATCTCTAAAATAAATTTTCTTTTTCAAAATAATTGTCCTTAACGTAACGTTCTCAAAGCTTTCAATTAAAGATCTTTGCGACCTAGACATGATAATCACTCTTAACAGTCCCTAGTGGCAACTCTTTACTGGATGATTATCTTAAATAGATGCCTTCTGCAGACAAAGCGAGATGACTGTACTAATAAGTAAATTCCTAATAAACTGGTACCGTTTAAGCCTTCTGAACGTGTTAATGTTTTGGTATATAATTCCAAGTTTTGTTAAGATTGTTGATGTTCTGACAGAAGAATGACATGTCGATATGACACACACATGTGGATGGCAACGTAATTTTTGGTAGATCTATGCAGAAACTGGAAAGTTCTAACATTCATGCAGTGGATATATCAGAGATTTTATATATCCTATCAGTTGCATTGCCTCTTACATAGAAAGAGAAATAAGTTGTTGAAAAGCCATCTTTAATTTACAGCGACTTTGCTATTATGTGATATATTGCCACAGGTACAGTGCTTATGCCAATGGACTGTCAGTGCTCGATGGTGTTCACCAACCAAGTAGTCAGTATTTCAGTGCTGTCTCGAAAACCGAATTTATTTTGGGAACTTTCGATATCTATATTTTAGAAAATTTTGTTCAGACATAAAAAAAAGTATCTTCCTCGTGCATAGCTCTGTCCTTAGATTACTTTTCATTGAATCCTATTTGTTATTTGTTCTCTTTCAGCCTTTACACATATTTCGGTATTAAGGTCGTTAAATGTTTTTATTTTGGTATAAGGTCGTTCAAATCTTTTTAATTGATCTGCACTGAAGACATAAGTTGTCGAAATGGTCATCAACAGAAATTACATTCAAAGTAACTCCGGTATTATGTAATAAATTTTGTAGGTAGGTCATGATATTTATAAGAATTATTTATTAAGAATATAGCTAATAAGTCTTACAGGGCATATCTGTTGTCATATTGTTTATTCTGAAATGGTCTTAACATGAATTTTTAATTTACAAATTAATTCATAACAGATATGTGCGAGACCGCGATTTTTTTCCACTATTCATTCTTTAAAACAAAATTTGAAATAAAAGATATTACACTCACTCATCAAACTAAACGAGATTTGGCCTGCGTAAAGTATGATCTCTGAGTGAAAAAATATTAAGCATTCAGAGAATTCTACCATGGGGGATTTCTATGGCACGCCAAAGCTACAAAAATTAGATAATATAGCATTATCACAGGAAATGCTATATTATCTGAATTTTTGTGGTTTCGGCGCACATTATCAGACATATATTATCAGGTTTCATCATTACCCCCTGATAAGTTCATATGAATATTTTATATATAGGTCTCTATGAAATTATGTGGTAATTGTGTTTTATCTGAAGATAACATAGAATTACCTGTTAACACAGTTTTATCTGCATTTTTGTGGTTTTGGCGTGCTAGTAAATGTATTATCTATTTTCTAATATTAACCAATCAGACTGTCAGTTGACAAACTGTACTATCTTATTTATGTTACTTTATTATCTTAGTTATGTTGCATCCAATCAGATGTAAAAGGATTAATTTCAAGAACTTCAAGTTCAACCTTTTTTATATTAACTTATCTATACTGAAAAAGACTATGTAATTATTATCCTAGAGAATTTTGGAATTGTAACAGAATTTATTTTCTAATTCTATTTCCCTCAGTTTTTGTTAAGATTTATCAATTTTCCATTTTAGCGAATTTTGTATTTATGTAGGTATATATTATTCTGTATTTTCTCTTTGTCTTTGTAAAATAAGTTTGTGGGAATAAAGTCTTGTCAATATATCAAAAATTTCAATATCACAATATTTCATTTTTAAAATTACCTGTCTCGACATCCATTTACCTTTGATCGTTACATGAATGCATATTCTATGAAATATACATGTCAGTGTGACACCCTAGCAGAATTGAGGAATTGTTTATTAAAACCAACACAACTATGATAATTAATCGTATCAACTACAAATTTAAAAGGTATTTTTCTTTTAAAATCCTGTTGAAATTTCATCAGAATACGGAATTTAAAATTGCATAAAGGACCAAAAGAAATTACAAAGTTATAATGTCGATAGATTGTGTTATATTTTACATTCTCTGTCACTAAGAACATTCTTCAACAATAGAAGTAAGGAGTTGATAGTCATTTATTCTATAAAAAATCTGTCAATTTGATATCTATCATTAGATAGTTAATTATCTGTTATCTGATAAGTAAGTTCGTTACCTGATGAGTAAGATAGTACTCCATTACCTCAAAATAAGAATGTTCTATCTCTGTAATTCATAGAAACCTATGTTAAAAAAATTCTATATTTAATTGTCATGAGGTAATGATATATTATCTGCACCAAAACCACAAAAATTCAGATAATATAGCAATTCCTGTGACAATGCTATATTATCTCTTTTTTGTGGCTTTGGCGTGGTATAGATTTCCTTTTTATTCATTAAAAACAGACATTCCATCAGTGATGAAACCAAGGGTCTACCGAAAACAGGAAATTTCGTATTTTTGCACTTGAATCACTCCTTAAATTCTATATCTATTATATTTCGTCTAATTTTCTTCAATGTATCTTCTTTCAATCAAGCCCAAAACATGCCAAAACAAAAGAATTGAGCGAAAAAAAATCTGAAGAAATACACTGACTTTATAGGAACTATATTCGAGGACAACGGAAATAAAAAGGACTTAATAGTGGTTTCGTACCATATAATAAAGTGAAAAAAATAGTGTCAGACAATTTATCCTCAATAGTCAGTTTTCCTTTGATTCAAGCTTAAAGCAAACAGTCAGACATAGTTGACTGTAATTTTACATAAACCAATTATTGCCTGACAGTAATTTCAAGTCTAAACAAAAATTCTTAAACTCTATTAGGAATGATTGTGATTATAGCTCTGATAAGCCTTGCAGACATATATCGGACAACACCTTCTTAATAGCCAAACCAATTTAGATTATATTTATCCTAATGTGATCATAATGGAATTTATGCGATAAAAACAACAATAAAGGCATTTTTCTTTTTTCATGTATAACCCTCTATTGATTTGGCTGTCTCAAGTATTTAGCCCATATTTCTGTAAGATGCCCATTCTATGACGACATTGCATAAGACTTGTTTTGAAAGTAAGAACGTCATGTAAAGGAATATTCTAATATGACTCTTTTCTTTGGCTTTGGAAACAAAGCCATGTTCTAATTCCAACAATATTTTTAGCGCATGCGTATATTATTGAAATAATCCTATCTTCATGTTTGCTATAAACTGACTTTATAGTTTGTCTTAAAACACTTTTTAAACACTTTGCAAAGAAGTTGTTGTTTTCAGCAAAATTTTGTTCAATGCTAATCATAAAATACAATAAGATTGTTTGTGTCATTACATTATAGAAAAATTTGTGGTTCTACAGCTATTGCACTGGTCCTGATCGAAAAAATGCGCCATTAGTCAATTTCGAAATTTATATATGAGATAAAAGTACAGAACAACATTCAGCATTTGCAAAACACATCCTTGTCTAGGATGGGTGGGGTTTTACATGTATTGTGAGTACCGTATCACCGAAGCACCGCCCAACCATGTCAATAACACAATACTAATAAATCACTTTTACACGATTGAAAATATAAGATTGTTGCTACGTGGTTCTGTCCAAATGTTCGCACCTGAATTGCACCGATTTTTGTCCCTTTGAATTATTTTTCAAGAAACAATGTGAAATCAAAGTTATGTGTTGAGAAAAACGTTCCCCGGCATTACTCTCAGTTATTCACGTAAATGTTTATTTCAATATCAAATTTTGACACTGAAGTGCTCAATACAGGCCCAAAAGACAGTTGCTTGGAGCCACAGACAGTTGTGTAGACCAAATGGTAATAATATTTATACAAATGCTGATGTTTGTAACAACTGAAGCTTCTTAGATTGACAGTTTATTCAAGATGATGTCATAAAGTTTATAGAAGGCAGAAAGGGTGAGTTAACTTATACATAAAGTTCAGAACTAGAAAATTTAATCAGTATGAGTAATATAGAAATTAAAGAAAACATCTCACGCTAGACGACTATTTGACGTTCGTATTAAGTATATATATTTGATTTATGAGGAACAAATTACAATGTAGATTTAGATTAAGATATAAATAATAATGTCATTCCAAACCACAATTTGTGGGCAAGAACCGTGTTATTGTAAACATTTCTGACGTTTTCTCAGCACATTTTTTAAAATTTATAAAGTATAACTTGGATTCAGTATCAAAAATGAAATGTTTAATCTTGTAAGTAGAAATTTCCCATATTTGGCCATTTTATTTCCTGAAACATTTAATATCATAAGTTACAAATAATAGCTGGCAGTAACGATTTTTGTCATCTTTTCAACCACCATTTTTATCCCTGCTAAACATAAGTACAAACTTTGGGCTGCAATCCATCATAACATTAACAAAATTTTAAATTTATTTTCTGCAGATTTCAACAAAAGAGTAGGGACAGTAAGGGCTTTATTTGGCCTGAAAAATAAATTTGGTTGAATTTACAGAATTTTCTCATTGTCATGTTCTATTGGTATGGCTCAGTAACACTTCTCAAATATTGATGCATGATTACTGAGTTTTTTAGCGTAGAAGAAGATACAAATTGAATATTTCGTTGAAAAATAAGAAATTTGACCAATTTTGACTACCTTTTCTGTACGGGAAATATAGAGCACATGCAAGAACCAGAAAAATATTTATATTAGATGTTCAATTCATTTGTACCAATAAGTTGGTAAATTATCTAATTGGTTCTTGGGTGTTCTCGATATTTCCGGTTAGGAAAACTGTTAGAAAATCTGCAAAATCTGGTATATTTCTATGAAAATGCTTAAAAGTAGCCTTTTCATGACGTCAGAACTGTACCTTTTGTGACGTCATCGGTCCTAAAATTTGAATTTTTTCTGTAAATGGGATCTCAACTTTGAAACGAACACAAAAGAAAATCTTGAAGTGCAACTTAGAAATTCACTGGAATGTTGGGCCAAAATCAACCCCTTAACGCACCTTTTATGTCTCCTCATTGTAATCACATTAAAACAAGTCGAAATGCATAAACTGACTGAGAACAGACGGTCTAAAAGAAAAACAGAATTGTGTTTGGTACCCAAGAATAAAATATAACATTATATACTAAATTTTCAAGGAAATTTTGCAAAGTTGGCAATCGAAAAGCCCTTTGGCAGCTTTCGACTTTATGCAAAAGTTCAAAAATAAAATCTAAATTTTAATAAAAAATGTTGGAACAGTCCGCTTCGCATGCAACATGACTGTAAATCGACATCTTTGACATCTTGTTTGCACAAAGACCAATATAAATCCCAATTTATCATATAAAACATCTACAGAATACTACCCCAAATTCCAAAAATGTTTGAGCAGTTTGCGTTGCAAATATACGAAGCGAACAGCAATATCCCAATTTTTACTCAAAACGTCGAGTAAAATTATATATCATCATGCTTGGAAATTCTAATTATCTCCATTAATATATGGAGGATGCTTTCACGCTAGTTGAACCCACTGCAAACGTGCAATAAAACTTGCGTTTGTCCACCCCAATTAGCAAACGTGAAGTAAATTAAGTGAGAACCGAACCGTAAGTCTAAAAAGAACAATCCAAGGACAATGGCAACGTCGGAAAAACAAAGAAACGAAGACATAACATGCGCATGGCACAGAACAGAAAATGAAGACACGCACATATACAAAAATGATTAACACGGACCCAATAAAAACCATGGGTGAGATCGGGTGCACCGGTAGAGTAAGCATCTCCTGCTTCTTATAAGACACACCTTATAAAATAGAAAAAGAAATACATAGACCGTAACTCAAATATTTCTTAACATCTTTTATTGGCGAGTTGTCGACATTTAGCAATAAATTCCACTCAAACTTGTGCCCGGTTCCGTCTTTACCTTACCATGAGGTTATGCAAAGTTTATGGTGGAAGGTCTCGTAGTGACTTAAAGGTGAAGAACAACAGTAGAAACGTTGTTCCCTTGCTTGGTTTTACCATGTATTTGTAGAGTCTTTGTCCTCTGTACTCCATACCATTTCATTATTAGAGTTGTAGTGAAAGTGAAATTAAAACAAAAGAATTACGCCTGAATTTTTTTTAATACTGCATTCTAAATTCTCGTATGGTCAGTTTTCTGGTGTTGTTTAATGTTTTAAGTTTACAGGAAATCCATCTATTTTCCCTTAGGTCAAAAATAATTATAGATTTTATTGGCGCCAATATTCATTTATAATTGTAATATTCATTACTTGCCATCACAGAAATTCAATGGATGATGAATAGTGTGTCAAGGAAAATTTCTATGGACATTCTAGAATAATTGATGCTTTATGTATCAAGTATTAATTTTGCTTTCCTTTATTTTTCACTGTCAGTGAAACATAGATGACCAGTTGAAGTCTTGATTAAACATTCACAGATTTAGTAGGTACTCCAACGAAGAATCGTGGAAGCAAAGTTTTATGATTCGTCAATTTTCTTTGCACAAATACAATGTACATAATGATGACATGGTGCATGAAGACGCACGTTAAGTGTTGTATTTAAATTACAACTCATACTTTTTAACTGCAAAGTTTCAAATAGATTCATGAATGCACGTAGGTGCAGGGCAATTTAACTTACTTGTTTTTGCAGTTTTCTTTAAATTTCTTCGTAGTTAATCTAAATTTGTGGCCAAAGCGCCGTAACTCAAAATGATTTTGAACCAGTTTTTCCTTAGCTCTCAAAAGAACTGGTAAATGGGAAGAAAAAATACCGGAAGTGGAAAAATTGTATTTTTTTAATTATGCTAATTTATCCTTAATCTAGATTATTGGGATTAAAAGTTCAATTTCTTATTATTGAAGCAGATAGCTATCTTTTCGCACCGATATATTCATTGAATGCAAATATTCAATTTTTTCGTTGGAGTACCTATATTTAATTTATTATGAAGAAACAGTACTTGATGTATTACAGATGGGATTAAGAACACAATTACCGAACAGTTTGGTCAAGAGCCGAAGTCTATGAGACAAAAAGACAAATCAGGTGAAACCACCGGCAAAATTGTCGACCGCAATGTTCCTGACTTGGTACATGCATTTCAAAAGATATCGTGGGTTAACCGGTTTTATGGCTAGTCAAACCTCCTCTACCACTGCAATAGTGTCTGGTAGCAACGCAACAGAAATTGCCATT
This sequence comes from Modiolus philippinarum, assembly GCA_002080025.1. Taxonomy (NCBI): domain Eukaryota; kingdom Metazoa; phylum Mollusca; class Bivalvia; order Mytilida; family Modiolidae; genus Modiolus; species Modiolus philippinarum. Next base: position 12,136 of record MJUU01001265.1, read on the forward strand.
GAAGGGTCGTAGACAGCTAAAATAAATGAGCATACAAGTACTAAGTAAAAAAAAAGAATCTTGAATCAGAGTTCAGACCGAAACTTCAAATTTTTCCACATGGGACCGATACATATTAAAGAACTTTTTAGTGAACGAATGAGACGGATTTTCTGAAGCCTTAATTAATGAGGCGGTCACTGAGATAACTATATATAATGAGAAAATCTGTATAATTTGTGCTAGCTCTCGCGTAACGAATCAGCTGTGAAACATACGTTAAGCAGGAGAAGAGAAGCTGAAATATTACTGTTTATGTAAGGGAAATTAATTACTTTAATATTAAAGTCGTCCCTTTTATCGTAATTTTAGTACTGAGATCACCATTTTACATCAAATTTGAGATGTAAGTCCAAAAAAGATGTAGATCTTGTGGTTTCTCCCGATTCCTTTCTCTATAGTTCTGGGGGATATATTAATGGGATCCAGTTGGAATATTGTGGTGCTCAAGTCGTGCATTTTTTGTCTGAGGACCGTTTTTCGAATTTTGTCGGAAATGCTTTCTACACATATTAATTGCTTTACAGTCTCCATTATGTCATGAACGGGTCCGTTTGTCAGATTATGTCACTTGACAAATTCGTATTTCCTCTTAGTGCGATCTGAGTACAAAAATGACCCACTGTTACTCTTGCTTACACCAATTTCATTAAAATTTGACCTGCTCACACCAATTTCATTAAAATTTGACCTACATATATAAAAAAATAGCTGGTCTTTGAGTGTATCAGGAAATTTTAACCAAAGTAGGAATACTGAATTTTTGAAAACTTAACATTGAATATATTTGTTCTGACTAAAATTCATCCGCAAAAATGGTTGCAATTAAGACTCCAAAAAATGTTGGTTTTGTGAGTGTCAGGTAATATAACAAAATTTGAATGAAAATTTTTGAAATCTAACATGGAAAATATATGTTTTCACTAAAATTCATTTCAAAACAAGAACTCCCAACATATTGCTTTTCTTAGTGAGTTTCAGGAAAAATACCAAAATTGGAATCAAACATTTTTGAAAATCTTTGAAAAATAAATTTCACTGAAATTCATCCAAAAAGTATTTTTGCTATCAAGATTCCCAACAATTGCTTCTCTACGAGAGTTGCAGGAAATGTACCAGAATTCTAACCATAATTTTTATTCTTATTTTTCAGAATTATGTCTGGTATCAAAAAATAGCCAAAATATTTGATTGTATGCAAAAAAATCAAAAATTGTTAGTCTTGGACATTTTCAGGAAGTTCACCAACGTTGTAACTTGAATAAAATTCCAAAAGCTTATTGTCTATAGACTTTAAACAACAATTCTACATCAATATTAAATTCTTTGAATTCCTATTTTGTTTAAACATTTTTGATATATATGCACTGAAGTGAAAATTAAGCAAAATTCATTAATGAACAAAATTTAGGACAATGTGACTATCTCTGGTATGGATGTATGGATGTTGGTTACTACTGGAGATGTAACAACTTTCCAATCATCATCCGTCTATGTAGATGCTGAGTTATGGTGCAAAGAAAAAAATTATCGAAAAAAAAAATTTAATTCCAACTAATGGCAAATTATGGGAAAATAGGAATTATCTTTTTCAAGAATAAAAAAAATCATTCAATGATGAAGTTGTACTGAATATTGTGTCAAAATCTAATTGACATTGAATGCGACTTGAGAAAGGTTTCGCATTTTTGTTAACCAGACATTTGCAGTAGAATACCGAAGGAACAAGGTAAAAGATTACATGAATCTGATGACGTCAAAATATTGACGACGACGGCAGAATGTATTGTCGCTATGTCTCGCCTTCGTGAGATTCGTCGCAGGCGAAACAAAAACAAAAAAAATTCAGTACAATCACAATGAAGCTTAAAAGTGCTGTAAGTAGGTGAAATAAACGTCAGGTCTTAAATGTTTTTAGTTTTCTCCAGACGAAAACTATCAAATATTTTTAAAAAATCTGTGTTATAATGTAATCCTCGTTTAATAACTTAAATCTGTTTTATAAACGTCTGACAGGACCAGCTTATTATGTCATCAGTGATTACGAAGTTTAATCTTCTCTAAAATAAAACAAGACTATAGACATGCAATTCTGATATTGACAAGAAAATCTGTACACAAGATTTTAAAAAATGAGATGTTTTCGATAAACATTTTAAGGCTATAACCGCTTGACAACAATGTTTATAAGTGCCAGGAAGTGAAGTATACCGATATTCAAGTAACAAAAGCAAATATGGGCAAATATCAATGATATATTTAGATAAACTCCTTGAGTAATGTTAACATCTATTATGCATACATCACCAGTCAATTCAAAAATGATAATCTTAGGCAGGTATAAATCGTTTCTGTTGGTTTAGATGTAACGACTCAAAAAGAGTACATTAGATCGAATTGTTTTCAAGAAAAAGAGGGGGCATTCGCTTTTGAATATAACGCTGAGTTAACGGTTTAATTTTTTTTAACCAGAAGATATTTATGAAGATAAGATTTATTGTAAGGAAAGACAGCATACCAATACCCTTATCTTTTATTCCGTTATAAC
>MJUU01001265.1:15193-27674 GCA_002080025.1 Modiolus philippinarum
TATTGACAAGAAAATCTGTACACAAGATTTTTAAAAATGAGATGTTTTCGATAAACATTTTAAGTCTAAAACCGCTTGACAACAATGTTTATAAGTGCCAGGAAGTGAAGTATACCGATATTCAAGTAACAAAAGCAAATATGGGCAAATATCAATGATATATTTAGATAAACTCCTTGAGTAATGTTAACATCTATTATGCATATCACCAGTCAATTCAAAAATGATGATCTTAGGCAGGAATAAGTCGTTTCTGTTGGTTTAGATGTAACGACTCAAAAAGAGTACATTAGATCGAATGAGTTTAACAACACTGAAATAATTGTTTTCAAGAAAAAGAGGGGACATTCACTTTTGAACATAACGTTGAGTTAACGGTTTAATTTTTTTAACCAGAAGATATTTATGATGATAAGATTTATTGTAAGGAAAGACAGCATACCAATACCCTTATCTTATATTCCGTTATAACATTCAACTCCAAGAAAATCCCCTAGGAGTAACACCTGACAAGGTAACTGTCTCGAATATCTATATTTTTGTGACGATCACTCTTAAGACAATTGTTCTAAAAGGGTAATTTTTTTTTCAAGAGAGAAAAAATGAGTAGTATATTAACCATATAAGATATCTGGATGAAATTGACTTTGCATGATGTTTCTAAATGAAATGACAAAGTGTATTAGAATGACTCAAAGTAACAATTGTTTTGATTGTCCGAACGATAGTGACCATGGGGCCTCCAAATTGACCTATATACACTATGTGGAATTTGTCTAGATGTTTTAAAATTCCAGTAAGGAAAATGACTATTCAACAAAAAGGGGAATTAAAGGTTATAGGGTTACAGGTAAATTTCTTAACAAATAAATTAAATAAATAAAAAAACAAACAAAAATAATTGATCTCTGCAAGTTTCAGGCAATATACAACTACTTGAATCAAATATTTTTTTGAGAAAAATCAGTGTGCTTGCCTAAAAACGAAAACAAATAGATTAAAAAAAACACATAACAAACAAAACAAAACACAAATAGAAGTCGTCCGAAATTTCAGGAAAATTTGACAAAATTTGAATTCGAATTCAATTGGTGATAACTTTGATTGATGGAAAATTATGTTTGCTAGGAGGAATTAATAAATAGTGGTTTTCAAGAAAAAATTTATATTGAAAGAATTAAACAAAAACTTTAAATTCAATAATAAAAAAATGCATCATATGCAGAAACAAAATTTACAGTAACCTCGGTATTTCGTTATTTATTACCACTGGGCCGATGCCTCTGCTGGTGGACTTCTAGTCGCCAAGGGTATTCATAGACAAAGTAGCAAGTGCTTTTTTGGTACTGACCCGTTAACCGAAAATTCGCAATATCTAAATTTGAAAAAATTGTTTAAAACTAGAGAGTATCTCCCTGTTGCAAAGCTCTGTCCTCAGCTGATTTTGGTTTTTCTGCCGCGTGAGATCCTGTTCCTAACCTGTTCACTGTTAGCTTTTACGCATATTTTAGTGCATGTATTTCCAGATATTTTGATTTGATCTGCACAAGTTGTCGAAATTGTCATATGCAGAAAATAAATTTACAGTAGCTTTGTTATTCACAACATATAATTAACCACAGGGCACTCATCGTGCCAGTTGAAAATAGAATGCTAAAAGTAGAAAGTATGATAGCGTATCCGTATGAGAATTCTCCCAAGAAAAGGACAAATGTACAACATAACTGAAATAAATAGGAAATTGTTAATGAAGGAAAGATAACACACTTACAATGGCCGAACATTACAATCACATGCCACAATCCACAAGGGAACTGCACAAGAAAAACAATAAAATGACAATAGACAAACATAGACAACGATAGGTACTCGGGAAGGCCGGACTTGGTATCAGCACAAGCAACAGCTAGCGGTAGGGTTAAACCGATTAATGGGTACCCAAACCTCCCCTTTCTCCATCCCGTTTCCCGATAGTATAATAAACAACAAATAAAACCCAATATAGGTAGACCACTTACTCCAAGAAGCATGCAAGTCTTGCATAGGGAAGTATAGTTTGCTAGGTATAGAAGAAGTATAAATGAGAGTTTCGGGAAATTTAATTCTATGTTTTTAGAATAATTTGGTGACAATTAAGATATACAATAAATTGTATGAGAAAATTACAAGGAAATTTGGCAAAATTGCAAAAACCGAACTAGAGAAATATAAAAGCCTATTGGCCTCTGTAAACTAGTAAAAAGTTTTTAATTAAAAAATGTATGAGCCGTTCGTTTCGAATGCCACATGTAAAAATCGACATAATGGGACCTCTTTTTGCATCAAGACCAACATAAACAATCCGAAATCTTATTGCGAATCAACAGACTGGATGCAGCAATATAATAATAAAATGAAAACCTTTAATCAAAGGAAAGACGTAAGAAGTCAACGTGTATAAGGAATTCATTGTATTCGAAATATTCAGTCATGGTGGGATTTAGTGTCGTTCGACATTTAGCTAAGAATTCCTCTAAAACCGGTGATGGGGGTCACCTTAAATTTTAAACTTATTGCGAGGTATGAGTTCATTGTTGAAGGCCTAATGGTGACTTCAAGATGAAGAACAACAATAAAAGCGTTGTTCCTCTGCTTGGTTATAATGGTTATACGACGTTTTTGTGGAGACTTGTCTCATGTGCATTTACTCCGTATCCTTTCGTTGTTTATTGCTATAGAATTTTCTTGATTCAGTGACAGATGCGGGTAATTTAGACGCCAAACGCGTCTACGCCAACTTACACAAAGTGAAGTAAAGTAAAAAAGGAAATCCAAGGAACTTGCGTAACTTAATCCCTTAAATCAGTCCCAAAATGTTCGACTTGTGCTTTGAGGTTGTAGTGAAAACCAAATTAAAAAAAAAGAAATACTAATAAAACTCTTTTCAGTGTGAACATTCTTATTTTGTGGATTAGTCTAAGGTTTGATTTTTTTTCACAAGAAATCCATGAATCAAAGTTAAGTAATACAACACTTGATTCGCGCCAATATTTAAAATAATTGTAATATCTATTACTGCTCAGTGCAGAAATTCTATGGGTGAAAACTTGTATGGACCTACTACAAATAAAGTGATGCTTTTTGTATTAAGTATTTAATTTGTCATCATTTATTTTTCACTGTCAGTGAAACATAGATACCTAATTGAAGTCTTAATTAAACTAACCAAATAATGTCTTATCACATGTACATTGTACTGAAATGTAAAGTTACTTCGCTAATGTGTCATCAACCAAGCCTTTTCATCTGAAAGACGTGTTAACTATGAGTGGCCAACATCTACAAGTGTACAGTCAGTATATACCATGAAACTATATCACCAACTAAGCAAAATACTAAAAGAAGCCCCAAACCCACACAACTTAATGTCTGTGGGCCAATTTGATTCACGCTGGGAATCGAGCGGACAGACACATGGAGTTACAAGGGTAAATCAATATATCCAAGATTTTTATCACGTGAAAACTGTGTGAAAACTACGAGAATATCAAAAAATTGATCGCCTTTCATTGTTTTTAATAAAAATTCAAAATACTGAATGAACAAGTGAAATTCATGAAATTCATGATAATTGTAAACCGCAGCCTAAGAACATGATATTCTCTTCTTAAAGTAATTGAAAGTCTTACTAATTTACAAACCTAATAACACAACAATTTAGATATGGTGTATCCTATTGAAAAAAGATAAAATATGAAAAAAATGGTCCAGGCATTTTCTAAATCTAAAGATCCGAGAAAAGGGAAAGGAGACAGAGTACATGTCTATTATAAAAAAAAACACAATCCGGTATAAGTGCATATTTTTTGTCTCTGATGTGTTCAGGTCATACAGATTTGTTGTCTGATAACGAGGTTTCTTGCATCCATCAAATATAAGTTTCAATTCAATTACTTGAATTTCATGAACTGTTTTTGTCATTGAACGAATTTCTTATTTATCCTGTTATTGTGATAAAAGGGAAACATTGACAAGTTGAAGATAAATCTGGTGAAAAGTAGTCCCCCTGAGTTATGATGCTGTAATGGCTTCGAATAGCCTTAACTTGTTGCGAAATTGCAATGCGATCCCAATAAATGATTGTTCTTTAATCTTTTTAATTAATATGCTTTTAGTACCGTTCAGTACAGTAACAATAAAGCTTAAAAATGACGTACATGAATGAAATAAACGTCATGTCTTGAATGTTTTCAGATATCTCGAGAAGAAATCTATCAAATATTTTAAAAACATACGTGATAATGTAATCCTCTTTAATAAACTTAAATCTGTTTTTTAAACGTCTGACAGGACCAGCTTTGAATGATTAGAGTTTGATATTCTCTGCAACAACACAAGATTGTTTTTGACATTATGAAACACGCAATTCTAATATTTAGTCTTACTGTCCAGCCCGAATTGACATAAATCACATGTGGATACTTAAAAATTCGAAAGACGTTTTTGAAAATCTTAGATCTCGTTCATTTTCTTGAATTAATTTTCTCATTGTTTTTACCACATTCTATACCACGCTTGCTCATGATAAACTTAAGTCATGAATCACGGCGTAACGCATTAAGTTCGGGCTCGTTTGATACCGGCCGTGATTAAGTCCGTATAAAAAAAAATGCCCTATATTCCATATGGCTACGACCTTTCAATAGCAATTGCTGTTGAGTTGCTACCGGCCATTACCCCGTTGAAAAGGATGTGTGGCGTTTTTTTTTTTTTTTTTTTTTTTTTTTTTTTTAACTCAACATTTTTAAAAAAATATACCAGGTAAGGTCCTTTTCAGTTGACAATGTTCCTGTAGTTTTGCACCTGTTTAGTCTTTGTGTCGTCTGTTCAGTAATTTTGTTGTTACCCTGGTGATAAGAGAATGAGTACACAGAATTCGTAAAATTGAAATTTATTGGATGAGTAAGCTGAGGCTGAACATTACCGCTTGACTATATGACTTGAAAGTGTTTATATAAGTACTAAAAAGCAAAGTATACCTATATCCAAGTTTCATAATCCATTTAACGTGTACAAATACGGGCCTAAGTTTACTTTAGGGGACCCATTCTTAGATAGGCTAACCATATCCCTAATCTAAATCAACCACAGGATACTAACTCTAGCCCTATTCCTAACTTTAACCCTAACCCATAACCTTAACTCTAACCAAAGATTAAAAATGCAAAAATAAAATATCACCACCCTAAAGTAGTGGTTCCCCTAAAGTAAATGAAGATAAATCATTGATATGTTTACATGAACTCCTTAAAGAGCGAGATATGGTAGATGTCAGCATTTCCTGTCATACATGCATCGTACTTTATATTCTAATCTCAAATTCAGTTATAACATACATCTGCAAAAGCAACTGGGCTCATGAGGGTGCGTCGAAAAGGTACAGTCTCCNACTAACTCTAGCCCTATTCCTAACTTTAACCCTAACCCATAACCTTAACTCTAACCAAAGATTAAAAATGCAAAAAAAAAAATCACCACCCTAAAGTAGTGGTTCCCCTAAAGTAAATGAAGATATAACATTGATATGTTTACATGAACTCCTTAAAGAGCGAGATATGGTAGATGTCAGCATTTCCTGTCATACATGCATCGTACTTTATATTCTAATCTCAAATTCAGTTATAACATACATCTGCAAAAGCAATATGGCTCATGAGGTCGCGTCGAAAAGGTACAGTCTCCCATTTGCATTTTAATTTGATATATACAAATATCGTTATATCGAGGTTTACATCTAAGGGAAAATAGCCTATACGACGTATCGCATGATATATCCATTATAAATACCTTTATCAGTTATGGGGTTTAGAATTAGATTTCGTACTGATCCGTTTGCAGCTGAAGACATTAATATGGCAAGGGATTGAAAGAATACCGAAGAAAATAGTAATACGTGCAAAGTCTGAAAAAAAAACAAAAAAAAAACAAAAGACAAAAAAGGCAATTCATATTAAACATAAATTTCGGAAAACCTTACAAAGACGAGACAAATAAACAAAAATACACAAAACCGCTACAAAACTAAAACAGTAGCAGTATGAACCCTACAAAAACTGGAGGCATCATCAGGTCCTACGAAAGGGTAAGTATGGTCTGCTCCAAGCATGCAATATTCAACTCGATATGAGAAATCTTACAATCAACCAGTTCTCGTTATGAAAACTATATATCTCACATTGATATAAATTAAATGCCTTTGTATTTTCTTGACCTGGGAAGATTTTGTAAATTCACTAATGTCACTGTAAAGGTGTTCTGAAAAATGCTACATTGAACTTTTTTCCAGCATCTTTATTTACTTGAAAGTTTTAAGAGGGGCAAAAATCGCACATATTTGTAAATTAATTGTTAAATGGTTTGAAGGCCTGAAATAATAAAAACAGTTTTACCGGCATTTCTCTAAAGAGGATCTCTACAGAATTTAGTACGTTGCGTAATGACAACAATTGGTAATAAATACAAAAATACCGAAGTTGCATAAAAACAGTAAATTCAAGGGAATTAACAACTTCTTCTCAATATTTTTATTACGGTAGAAAAATATGAATTTAGCATGAAATGCTTGGAATTTCAATAAGAAGTAGTAAAAAATCTCATGTCTATCAATGTTTTACCACAGTAGTTATTTGTGCCTAAGAGATGATCAATTGACATGCATTATTTTCCGAATGATCAGTTTGAAGTTTGTTTGACGAATTATCTTTTTCCGAAACAACTTAGACGTTTTATCAGTAGAACTTAATCTCCGGTAGCCACCTAGACACATTTCCTTTAATTTAGGTATTATAAAACTAGCTTACAACTGCTTTATGACTGAAAACAATTTAGAACCATCTTTCCAGACAAATAAAACAAGAAAATACTGATTTTTGCATTTTCTTTTTATTTATGTTTGATCAGTGCAGATACGATAAAAACAATAAATAACAATTCAAACCAGTTGGTATTGAACGGGAAGTGAATTTTAATAGGACTGACTGCGCGATACTTAAAACCCAATTATATTTTTCTAACTGGGAAGACGGACAATTCGGTTGTCATTTATTTAAGTTGTACCGGTTTGGAATGCTGAGGTATTACGAGTACATTTTAACTCAATATTCCTTTTGGAAAACTAAGCACACGGTATTTAAAGAAAATCACTCTTCTATAGTTGTCATTTGAGTAGGTAGGCCAGTAAGATTCCTGACACTTGAGGTTTATATGTTCCGTACAGTGTACTTCAATATCAAAAATAATTTACCAACAAAATTTTGGGACCCCAGAAGAACACTCTCTAGGCATAATACAACAAAATATATCTTTCAAAATAAGTTTATTTATGTCCTATTCATGTTTAGGTTCAATTAATGAATGATGTTTGCCGATGTAAATTATTCTTGGAAATCACGTGACTTTTATGTGTAATTAAAAGTCGAAATTGCTATGTGCAGAACTGCAGTTTGGGAACTTGGTTGTTTTTTTTTCAGTAAGAGCGTTTAAAAACCCTGAAGATACAAGCGGCAACAGAACAATTCTAACACTTATCATTCTTTCTTTTTTAACGAAAAAGAATTATGCCATTGCGATATTGTGTGCATTTTCATTGCATTCTGTAACTTTTTCCAATATAATTGGATAGCGATGTAACTAAATAATTGCACCTTTAAAATTCCGTGGTGGTCTAATTCTGTTAGAGTACTAATGTTTGTTTTCTTTGATAACCCAAGTACAGGAAAGTAAAATATTTTGAGTTTTATCTAAATCAATAATTCTTTATAGTGCTTTGATTCTTTATCATTGACAGCAGGAGATTCACTATAACAAGCAATCCTAACGATATAAATGGAGTTATATTATGTACAGATTGTTTTAAATTTTCATTAAAGAACTTCAAAGGCACGATTGTTATTGCTGATTTACTTCTTTAAACGTTTACACCGAGCATTTTTTGCTTTGTTTAATGTGCCACATATTGGTGTCTAGCTTAGCATGTAATAATTTTAATTTTGAAACCTGTGTTTGACTAATTACGAAATTTATTTCTAAGACCAAGAAAAAACCTCGTAGGAACATATCTTTTTGATACATTTACCAAAATTACCCTAAATAAGATACCTTTGTGACAAAATAATCGATTAATAAACGAAAATGAAATAAGGCTAATACAAAATCACAGAACAGATTTGTCAGGAGTCCAAATCTAAAAGTCATACAGACTGGGCAAGTGCAAAACCACAGGAAACCTGTAAACTGCATTGGCCCTAACTTTGTACAGACAGTTAAAATGGTGGGCTAAACAGATTTCACTTGGGGCCAAAACTCCCATTCTTATCGGTATAGTGTCGGGTAGTTTAAATTCAACAGTAACTGCTATTGAAAGGACGTTAACAACGAGGAGAAATTAATGAACTATAAGGTGAATGCCAATATACATCGATGACTTCTGTCCTCAGGTCATCCTTTTCTTCCACTATGAAAAGATTTTGCCCTCATGTTTAGAGTATCGCTTACTGGAAGCATAAACTAAAACTACACGTTTTCGTCAGTCAAATTAACAATAAAAGGATATGGAGTACATGCAAATGAGGCAAAGTCTCTACATATACATGATTAAACCAAGCAATGGAACATATAGATAAATACCGAAGTGACTGTGGATTTAGTTTCTGCATATGAGCATTTCGACAATTTATGTCTCTTCAGTGCAGATAAAATCTAAACGTTTGGAAGACCATAAACCACATGTTGTTTACAAACTGATAGAGAACAAATAACCAATATGATCTGAATGTAAAACCAAAATCAGCTAAGGACAGATCTTTACATGAAAGATATACTCCTTAGTCTTCAACAAAATTTACAAAAATTTAAATATGATAAGATTCCGATTCGAACCGGCTTTTGGGTCAGCACCGAAGTACTGACTACTGGGCTGGTGAATACCCAAGGGGACTAACAGTCCACCAGCAGATGCATCGACTCAGTTGTAACAAATTACTAAATACCGAAGTTACTGTGAATTTAGTTTCTGCATATGTGCATTTCGGCAATTTATGTCTCTTCAGTGCAGATAAAATCTAAACGTTTGGAAGACCATAAACCACATGTTGTTTACAAACTGATAGAGAACAACTAATGTAAAACCAAAATCAGCTAAGGACAGAGCTTTACATGAAGGAGATACTCCTTAGTCTTCAACAAAATTTACAAAGATTTAAATATCAAAAGATTTCGATTAGAACCGGGTTTTAGGTCAGCACCGAAGTACTGACTACTGGGCTGGTGAATACCCCAGGGGACTAACAGTCCACCAGCAGATGCATCGACCCAGATGTAACAAATTACTAAATACCGAAGTTACTGTGAATTTAGTTTCTGCATATGTGCATTTCGACAATTTATGTCTCTTCAGTGCAGATAAAATCTAAACGTTTGGAAGACCATAAACTCAAAGATGTTTACAAACTGATAGAGATCAAATAACCAATATGATCTAAATATAAGCCAAAATCAGCTAGGGAAAGAGCTTTGCATGAGGGAGATACTCCTTAGTTTTCTACAAAATTTACAAAAATTTAGATATTATAAGTTTCCGATAAGGATCGGTTTTCGGGTCAGCACCGGTGTACTGACTACTGGGCTGGTAAATACCCTCGGGGACTAACAGTCCATCGGCAGAGTCATCGACCCAGTACTTGTAACAAATTACTAAATACCGAAGTTACTGTGAATTTAGTTCCTGCATATGCGCATTTCGACAATTTACAAAAGTATGTCTCTTCTGTGCAGAAAAAGATCTAACGTTTGGAGGACCATAAACCCAAAGATTTTTAAAAACTGATAAAAAACATGTAACCGACATGATCTAAATGTAGAGCCAAAATAACAACAAGAAATACAGAAATACATAGAAACAAGATGAAGAACAACAATAAAAGCGTTGTTCCATTGCTTATTTTTACCATGTATTTGTAGAGACTTTGTCTCATGCGCATTTATTCCATATTCTTTGATTCATAAATCACATTCGTGTGGCGAAGAAAAGAAATGGGGACACACATACAGATGAATAACACGGACTGAATTAAAAACCATGGGTTAGAGTAGGTGCAGTGGTTAATTCTATAAGAAAACCGCTGTGTAAGTAAGTAAGTAAGTAAGTAGTAAGTAAGTAAGTAAATAAGTAAATTCTTTATTTAATGAGGGTGACCCAATTAGATTTGATCTAATTTTCAGTGAGGCCCTCCAATCATTCATCAACTAATTTCATACATTAATTATGTCCTTAGCTAGCTATTAATTATGCCCTTAGCTAGCTGTCAGTAACTGCGAGCATTTGTCCGGACAGTACCTGTGTGTATTGTCTTCATGTTTTATGTACTTCATTGTAAGGGTACTCGTCTTGATAAGTTGGACTTTTTTCTAGTTTGATTTTTACTGTGAGTCTTTTTGTGTATTTATTTTTTAGCCATTCACCACACATAGGGGGGGGTTTGGATCCAAGAAAACGAGTTTAACCCCACCGCAATTTTTGCGCCTGTCCCAAGTCAGGAATATGTTGGTGATTGACTTGTCCGTGTCTTCTTATAAATTTTAGTTTCTTGATATTTGGGTTATTGGATGTGGTTTGGTACCATTGATTTATCCACTTTTTTACCCTTTTGGGGCCATTTAGGGCTTGCTATATGGTGTGAGGTTCCTCACTGTGTTGAAGACCGTACGGTGACCCCTAGATGCTTTGTTTTGGGTCGTTTTAACCTAGATATGGGATGTTGTCTCCTTGACATTTACCCCATTTCCTTTCTTTTTCATATTTAAACACAATCAAAAAGCATAATATTAAACTTGCATGCAAACAACACATCAATATTTCAAGTAATACATTTCAAGAAATGATTGAAACAAAACTCCTTAAATAAAGCTATATTATGACAATTTGTTATATTGTATGGCAAGTCATTCTATATTTTAACTGCGAAATATTAAAAAAGATTTCTTATAAAAATTTGTATTTTTTCTATTTGAAAATAAATCTTTTTCTCCAGATCTCAAATTATAACTGTGAACTTCATTAACTGATTGTAGAAATAAGTATTCTGGAACTTGACCACTTACTACTTTAAACATTAACATAGACTTTTGATATTTGACTCTTTCAACAAAAGGTTACCATTTTAAGGAAGAAAACATAAACTTTGATGACACTGTTTTGTCACACTCAAGTATTTTCTGGTAGCTCTTTTCTGAAGTTTTGTAATTCTATCTGATTCCTTTTTATGTACCTCCCCCATACTGAACTGCAGTAATCAATATATGGTAAAATGTATGAATTATGAAATAATAAAATAATTGCCTTACATGAACTGGTAAAAATTGTTTTAACTTATTTAAAAGTGTTATTTTTGAAGAAATAATTTTACATACTTTATTTACATGATACTCTTATTCTACATTTTCATCTATTTCAATGCCAAAGAGTTTATGCCATTTGATATTTTCAATTGGAGTTCCGTCAATTTTATACACAGTTCTGGCAATTTAACAAGTTTTCTTTTGGAGCAAATCCTCATACACTTAGTTTTGTGTATGTTTATTACCATGCTGTTTTATCACACCAACATTTGACAGCATTTGCATCATTTTGTAGCTCATTGTTTATATTTTCAACATATTTGTCATGGAAGTGTAATGTTGAATCATCTGCAAATAAATCTATACTTGATTTATTTATATGAATGGATAACTCATTTATATGTATTATAAATGAAAGAGGTCCTAAAATTTATCCTTGTGATGAAGTCTAATCCAGTAGATGGAGAAAAAAAACGTTAGTTGTTACAGGGAAAGATATGATGTCATCTGGGAAACAGATATACCTTAACTCTTTACTAACTCGTGATTTAGACAGTTGAACTTTTACAGTTATGACTTCAGGTAATGGGTAACATCCTTGTTTAAGCAACTTATATATATATAAGCAACAGAGCTCTTGCAAGGAAGTCGCTGTATCGACCACAGTATCATTAGAAAAAAGAAGGGAAACGGGGAATGTGTCAAAGAGACAACGACCCAAAGGGGAGTAATAACAACCCAAAGCTACCATAAGATCTTCAATGAACGGTGAGAAACCCCTACACCCAGTGGCGGGTCGGTGTCGACCCCTGAATAAAGAGTAATCAAGTTCAGCGAAATAAACATCATCCTAGACTCCTATAGACATAAAGTAAACGAACTAGAAAAAAGACAAGACACACAAAGGCTTAATAATTTCCTGACTTAGGACAGGCGCAAACCTGCTGCGGCGGGGTTAAACTAGTTTTATTGGGCACAAACCTTCCCTCTACAGCCAATGTGATAAATAAAAAAACAATCGTAACAACAGTAAAATTCAGTTGGCAACAGGACTGAGTCAATTGTGAAAAATGAAACTGAAAGAACTAAATATACGGACATAAACATG
>MJUU01001265.1:34317-62495 GCA_002080025.1 Modiolus philippinarum
GCTATTGCTTGCAATTGCAAATCTAGTTATTATGTCACCCCAGACTTTGTCGGGGTGACATGTTGTTATTCTACGTTTCTTCTGGTTATTATTATTATTATTATTATTATTATTATTATTCCAATAATTTTTGTCCGAGCGATTATTTTAAAATGGCTGGACCAATTGCTTTCAAACTTCGCACAAAGTTAGATCACCATCTGAAGTTGTATGCTGTGCGTTTAAAATTTTCAAAATGGCCACCATTTCCAGGATGGCCGCCAAAATACGTCAAAATTTCAACATTGTCGGAATTCAACGAAAATTGATTTCTAGGTAGATTTTGAGGCTGTGAACAAGATGGGATCATCAAATCTGTTGTGTGGGGTGACATGGGCTATTGCTTGCAATTGCAAATCTAGTTATGTCACCCCAGACTTTGTCGGGGTGACATGTTGTTATTCTACGTTTCTTCTGATTATTATTATTATTATACTTATTATTATTTTTCTTCCACATATTTTTGTCCGAGCGATTCTTTTGAAATGGCTTGATGGAATATTTTGAAACTTTGCATGAAGCTGGACCACCATCCAAAGTTTTATGTTCGACATTTAAAATTTTCAAAATGGCCGCCATTTCCAAGATGGCCGCCAAAATACGTCAAAATTTCAACATTGTCCGATTTCAACGAAAATTGATTTCTAGGTAGATTTTGACGCTGCGAATAATGTGGAATCATCGAATGGGGAGTCTGGGGTGACATCAGCTATTGCTTGCAATTGCAAATCTAGTTTATATTGTCTTCTTGAAGACAACACAAAGCCATTAACAACATGTTTCTCTGATACTTCATGGTAAATTCAGGAATGTGCGGGATGCCCCAAGCACCGGTTTGACTTAAATTCATTGTAAGGTGTCGAACCTGTAATACTCATTGATGCGGGATCGTCATACACATAAAATTAATTGGCTAAATTGCTGCGGTGGTTATTTGGAAATTTATTTAATCAACCACTGTCATCTGTTTTCCTACAAAAAATGCAAAAGGTCCTTTATTGAGTCAATTGTAAGAAAACTTAGCACAACTAAAGAGTGGGATACGGCACTATATTTAGGTATAAGAAAAACCATTTGGAAATTACAAAATATGAAACTCAAAAATTTTAATGCATGATAGTGTACCCATATAATAAATTCTCTAAAAAAACAAGTACACCATAACTGAAATAACCCGATTCTGTGTGTGCAAAACCTCCCATTCTATTGCGGTAGTGTCACAGCGATTAGAATTGAAAGGGCGTTGACAGTAAACAAAATGTTAATCCTAGGACTAAGTAAATAATAAATCTTGAATCACCGAAACTTCAAAATTTTCCTCAAGGGATTGATATTTATTGAACATTTTTTAAAGATCGTACAAGAAAGATTTTTTTTGAAGCCCTGTGTTTTAATGTCGGTCACGGGATACTACAGATACTTCCACATCGGCCTTATTCCTTGACCTTCATCTTTAAATTGACAATAGAGGTACATGTCAAACTAGGCTGTATGACAAACGCGATGACTTCACTTTTCCAATAGTCAACTTCCCTTTTCTTAGAAGCAACATTCCTAAAGTACCAGCATATGGAGTTTACATCTCACAACTCATTCGCAACTCGAAGGCTTGTGGTCGTTACAGTGACTTCCTTTGATAGAACTTACCAAAACTTAAAGTCATCACTACAGATGGTTTACGATCAACATCACGATCTTGTGGATCGCTATTGGATATCTGCTTCCCATATGACAACAGAACTTTCCCTCTACAACTAAAGTTTGTTTTTCCTCTATCGGATTTGACTTTACTACCGGAGTTGACATGTTCACGGTTCGGTTCTCACTTACTATAATACAGCAGAACGAGAAAGTCTGGTTGGTATTATAGTTTCTTTCATTTTATAAGCCTTCTCGAGTTCCTTAAGAAATTCAATCTCTTAAAGGCATAAAACAATTCTGAGAGGGGAGGAGCACAATTCGTGTGGGTAGACCAAAGCTCAGTGATATACCGACTTTCTTTCATATGTGTTTTTCTTGTTCAGTTTCCTGGTGGATTTCAGCCCGTTATTGTAATTTTCACCGTGGTAGGTGTCGCTTGATTTTTTATTCACTTCGGAAAATAACAGATTTAAGACTTTCTAATAAATCTTTCGAATTTTTAAGTATCCGAATGTTGTGTCACTTTGGGCATAGATAGCCTCACAGTACGCTTGATGCGTGTTTTTGACAAAAACTTCATTCTATAGATAATTCCGGTGAACAAGATGACGATTTGTCTTTACTTGTATCATCCATGGACAATGGCAACTTCGGACACACTAAGAAACAAGGACACCACTTGAGTACGGGACAAAAAAGATAAATGAAGACACACATATAGATGAACAACACGGACTCAATAAAAACCATAAGTGAGATAAGATGTACCGGTAGAGTAAGCATCTCCTGCTTCTTATAACACACCCGCCGTGTTGAACACGTCAATTCCGTTAGTAAAGTCAAATCTGATAGAGGAAAAACAAACTTTAGTTGTAGAGGGAAAGATCTGTTGTCATCTGGGAAACAGATATTCCAAACCGATCCACAAGCTCGTGATGTCGACCGTAAAACTTCTGTAGTGATGACTTTAAGTTTTTTGTTGTAGCGTACCCTTGTTAAGTAGTCTACAAGCAACTGAGCTCTATCAAGGAAGTCACTGTAACGACCACAAGCCCTTGAGTAGCGAATGAGTTGTGAGAACACAATTGAATAAACAGTAAAATTACAATGAATTGTAATTCTGTACATGGCCATTTTTTTTTCATTTCCTTTTCCTATTGATGTGCAAGATTTCTCTCTAACATTTTTGCACAATGTCTCATGTTTTTTGCAGAAATGTAGTTTATGAAAAATTACCTTCCATACCCTTAAAGTTCGACTAAAAATGGGAATGACACAGAGTTATTTTTTTTTGCACATGTGTTTTTGTTTATTATTTTCATGGCCATTTCTGGAAACTAGTGTCCTTCTCCCTACTTTAATATCAAATGTTGTTTCATTTCACACTAAACTGCTTCATAGACTCATGCTCGCATTTCTTTCAGTGTTTAAGCCTAATAAAAGATAAGATATTAAGATTTAGATGTTGATTTTATGTGTTATTTTCTATCCAAGGAAGGTTGGTGTGCCTTAAAAAATAAAATTGAGACCTGAAATAAGAAATGAAGGAATATGGGGTAAATGCATATGAAACAAACCTCTACAAATACATTTTAATGTAAAGCAAAGATATTAAGATTTAGATGTTGATTTTATGTGTTATTTTCTATCCAAGGAAGGTTGGTGTGCCTTAAAAAATAAAATTGAGACCTGAAATAAGAAATGAAGGAATATGGAGTAAATGCAGATGAAACAAACCTCTACAAATACATTTTAATGTAAAGCAATGGCACAAAGTTTTTATTGTTGTTCTTCATCTTTATGAACCACAAGGCCTTCAACATTGAGCTTTGCTCATATCTCATATTAAGTTCAAGACGGCCCCTAGCACATACACGAATCACGCTCATAAAACAAATTTCAATGAAATGCTGATAAATATTTTTCCTCAATTAAAAAACTGTTATGCGGGTCCCTTTTAGAGCTTTTCCAGTATTCTATAGGTCAACCGAATTTCATTTGAATTATTTGGAAACATTAAGTTTAAATCTTTTTTTTAAATCCATTGACGAAAACGACATGAATTAAGGAATCCGACAATTTGATTCAAAAGTGAATATTACATATTTATATGCTTGCCGCGGTAACAAGAATAATGCAATAATAAACACTACTGCACTTTTGAAAATACTTAAAATTAGCATCTTACCATTATTTAATGTGCTTTTTGATATCATCGTAATATTGCTGAATATAGTAAGTGAGAACCGAACCGTCAGTCTTTTAACAATCCAAGGACAAAAACAAAGAAACAAAGACATAACATAAGCACGGCACAATAAAGAAAAATAAAGACACTCTCATATACAAAAATGAATAGGAGAGAAAAATTATAATCATGGTTAAGCTTAATCCTTCACGATCAGAAATTTCGTCACCTCATCCCTCACGATCTTTTTTGAATGAAAATGCACAAAATCATATTTTGTGTATTTTTCGTTTACCTAGTACAAAAAGCAAACCCAACGTTAGTAAGCATTATATAAAGAATATACGTTGTAGTAGAAATTTGATCACCCAGCAAAGGCATTTTTCCAAAAATAGTACGAATCTTCAAAAAGTCAGTAGGGTTCAACGTCGCCTTTTGTAATTCTGAGCAGCATGTTGTACCTTTTAAATATTTTTTTTGCATGTACGTTTTTCCTACCCGACATACAATTCCCAGATTTGACTTAAAGGGACGAAAAATGTCTCAATATGACAAGATTTTATTCGCAAATACAGTTTATAAACCTGAAAAGAATATCTCCCCTACCTTTCAAAATTATTAGCATCTTATACTTTATAAGACGTAAACTTTTACACAAACAACAGAGGTAATTTTTATTATTACATTTTGTAAAAATATCAAACATTTAGACACCAATGGTTGCCTTAGTATGCACTTAATTTATATAGAAAACCATCAATTATAAGAGGTGTTTTATAATCAGTCATAAAATTCGATCATAGGAAGCAGAAATAAGATTTCATTCCTTTTTTTCCCTAGTTCTGGAATGATCATTTCTTTCAATTAAATGTAAACGACCTTTCAATAGCAATTGCTGTTGGGTTGCTACCGGACACTACTGCAATGGAAAGGAGGTTTGGTGCCCCATAAAACCGGTTTAACCCACCATTTCTTTTGAAATGCCTGTTCTAAGTCAGGACCATTGTGGTCAACAATTTTTCCGGTGATTAACACCTGATTTTTTTTAATGGACTTCGGCTCTTGACAACTCCATTCGGTAATTCATTCAATTCAAACTTCTGCAATATCACATTCAGATATCACCGTAGGATTTAATGAACTAGTAGTTTTTTTGAAGAAAGTATACTTACACCAAATATGCTTAAAAAATTCTATTTTATCAAATAATCATAAAAATTGAGTTTGAAAGGACTTCCAAAATAAAAACTAATCCACGTGTTTATACCCATTAGCGAATAATAATATAAATATAAAGACTTTTTTGGAACTTTCTTGTATGAAATAGGGACAATATCCGCATATATTATGCGAGACTAGTTTACGAATAAATGGTGTTGCATTATTTGTTTTACTTCAAACTTCGAATACTTTCTTTCACAAAGAAGAAAGCTTAATGCAATGCAATGTATGTTTTTTAAACATCGTGATACCACGCATTTTTTTTAAAAAGGTACTACCAGAGGACATCTTTTTATCTTTATTTCAGGATTAGTGCATGTACAACGGATTATTTTGATCAGTTACTTGTCAACAGTATTCCCAGTTCTACTTCAAAATGAAGTTTATTAGATTTATGAGACAAATTTTTTCAAAGAATCAAATATTCCTTTGTGAGATGAAAAACTAAATTGTGCAAAAATAGAAAATTAGATCAGTATAACTATAGTCAGCAAAAATGGGGCATATCGGATCACGTATATGGATTTTGGATACAATATACAGAATACTTTCATGTCGACATGATCATGACATCATGACATTGTATTGATATGTTCCCTATTCCAATGTGGATTTCGAATTTTGTTTCCCTTTCATTAATTAAAGCTCATCTAAAATTTGTTAATGGAAGTTAACTACAAACTTATCTTTATTACAAAAGCGATGACTTCACTTTCCTATCAGTCAAAAACCTTTTTCTTTATAGTAACAGTTAACATCTCCAATCTTATTTGCTACTCAAAACCTGTGATCGATACTTCCTTGCAAGTGTCTGTTCCTTAATAAAAGGACCACTTACAAGGCCGTGATACCCATAAATTGAAGTCATCTTTTCCACCAACATCACTTTCTTATGGACCGGTGTGGGATATATCGATTGTCCTCTACTGATTTTGACTACATTACCGGATTAGGCATGTTAACACGACAGGTGTCATAAAAGAAGCAGGAGATCCTAACTATAATACTGCACTGATACAACTAATGATCTTTAGTTGGGATAGTGTTAGTCATCCGTATAGATTTGTGTCCCCATTTTTATTTTCTGTGCCTTTTATGTGTCTTTGTTTCTTTGTGTCTACGATATCTTTGGACTTTTTCGGATCGGCGGTTCGGTTCTTTCTTATTTGGCATACTGAAGAACTTCTTTGTATTAAGCCGTCACTGATTTGCTTCTTATGAACAGTTTATATTTCTGTTGCTTTTTTCATGCATTGTTATTTTTTATGTATATAGATTTAAGTCTTGAGATGTAGAGTGGTAGTTGACATCGTTTTATAAGAGAAAGGTTGGTTTCCTGCTAAGTTTTGTTGTATACGTGAAGAACAATTTTAAAGAATAAAATTTAATTTAATATCTACCAATACAAATATATTTTTCCATAGATTTCATTTAAAACGGATTTTAATTGTAGATATTGACGATATTTTAGCGATGTGGGAAAATTGAAAGAAATTAACAATCAATTCATTCAGATAACAGGAATGGGTTCCAAGAAATGATACGAGCAAACTTAATTCAACAGAAGCGAACTAGAATACCGTGAAGAGAAAAAACGCTTGTGGTGACAACACAACGGCGGTAGAATACCGAAGGAAGAAAGCACAAGATTTCATAAATCAAAGTATAGATTTAAGGCAAAAGCAAAAACACCAGAAGACGGAAGACCAAAGACACTACATGCCCACAAAACACACAAACACTACATATACAACACACAAAAAACTAAAGCACTAACAGTGTGAACTCCAAAAAAAAACAAACGAAAAAAAAACAGAGTGACATCAGGTGCTGCGGAAGGGAAGCATGTCCTGCTCTGTATACAGCACCCGTCATACTGTCAGTGGGTCAATCCAAGGTAAAGTCAAAACCGGTAATGTCAAATCAGTGAAGACGTGAATCTAGCTGAAAATGTCAGTTTTCATTTGTGACACTTACTTTTCAAATCCATCTATGATGTCGCGGTGACGTTCATAGAATTTCTGAAGGGACGAAAGTTACAACGGTTGAACATATCCCTGACTCAGCAGTTTTTGTGAGAATGCTTTTGCTCTTTCCACAAAGTCACTGTATGAACTGCATGCTCTACCTTTACGAATTAATTTTGAAATATACACTCCATACGCTGGGGAGGTAGGTATATTGCTGCAGAGAAAGGAAAAGTTTACAATTGGAAAGTCAAAATCATCACGTTTGTCATAAACCTTAATTTCAGACGTCCATGTTCGTCAATGTATAACAAAAGGACAACGATTTATAAATATCTTTATAACGCATTTTTTATTTCTTTTACGTAAGTTGAAGCACATATTAAATACACTTTCTTGTTTCTCTTAATTTAAAAATTAGAGGATCAAACTTATTGAGATTAAAGAAAGTCTTCCATAAGGTTCTATGATATCATTTATACCAATCAGCAAACAAAAATCCTACCGTATTTAAGAAAATTTGGTTTTCCAGGGCGATTGAAGCATTATACCATAAAAAAGTAGAATGTTATGTAACATATTATGATGCAGTTTATGGTTACTTTCGTTTTATAAATTATATCAATTTCTCCTTAAATTTTACATGACATCGTATTATATTCTATTTCAGGGATTAAATACAGTTCAAAACGAATTAGGTAGCTTCAATTTGTCAACAGTATTCCATGTCAACCTTTTTAAAGGTTTATGATTTTCCAATTCTTCAATAGTTCCTTAGTGAGATTAAGCAATTTGTTTTGGAATAAGGAGCAATTTTATTCAAGCAGGCATTAGCCAAGGAATTCAAGAAAACAACATGAAAAAGTATCATCATAATCCTGCCAGACGGAAACCAGAATCTGTTATTTGCTTTAAGTTGACATCTTTGTATTAATTTCATGTTTCCCTAATCTGGGACATTTATTTTAAGTCACTTAAGGTCCACGGAAATAGCATTTTCTAGGTACTCCAATGAAGAATTTTGCTAGCAAAGTTTTATGATTTATCAATTTTCATTGCACAAATACATAATGATGACATGGTGTATGAAGACGCACGTTAAGTGGTGTATTTAAATTTCAACTCATACGTTTCAACTACAAAATTTTAAATAGATTCATGAATGCACGTAGGTGCACGGCAATTTTAACTTTTACTTGTTTTTGCAGTTTTCTTGAATTTTCTTCGTAGTTAATCTCAATTAGTGTCCACAGAGCCGCAACTCCAAATAATTTTGAACAAGTTTTTTTCTTAGCTTTCAACAGAACTGGTAAAAGCGAAGTAAAAAATACCGGAAGTGGAAAAATTGTAATTTTTGAATGATGCTAATTCACGGTTAATCTAAATTTTTGAGGGATTAAAAGTTCAATTTCTTATAACTATCTATTTGCACCAATATATTCATTGAATGTGAACATTCAATTTTCTTATTGGAGTACCTACATTTTCATTTTATTTATTTGTTCATATAGATAATTGTCAGATTTCATCGGTCCTCTATTTTTGATTTTTTTGTCAATTAGTATTCCGAATACCCTTTTAAACATTTCGATACCCTTAACGACCCTTTTTTACATTTGATATATTTTCTTCTATTATTATGCCCTAGATCTTTAGATCGGGGGGCATATTGTGTTTGCCCTGTCTGTCTGTATGTCTGTCCGCAACTTTAACCTGGCTCATAACTTTTAAAGCAGATGTGATAGGGCCTTCATATTTGGTTTGTGTATTGACCATGTAAAGCTAAACACCATTAAGCAAATTTTTCTTAGGTCAGGCCAAAGGTCAAGGTCACAGAGGTCAAAAAGTCAAAATCTTGATTTTACTATAGCTAATTAATTACAATTGCAAGAAGCTTGATATTTTATTTGTGAATAGATCTAATAAAGCTTAATNAAATTTACTAAGCAAATTAAGTCAGGTCAAAGGTCAAGGTCACGAAGTGCAAATTTGAAAACCTTACATTGCCTATATCTTTCCAACCAGATGTGATAGGACCTTCATATTTTGCTTGTATATTGGTTATATGAAGCTTAACAGTATTGTTCAAATTTCACTTAGGTCAGGTCAAGGTCACAAAGGTCAAAATCTAAATTTTGCTGTAGCTCATTAATTATAATTGTTAAAGGCTTCATATTCTATATGTGAATATATCTAATTGAGCTTAGTACAAATCCACTAGAAACATTTTGGTCAGGTCCAAAGTCAAGGTCACTGAGTGAAAATTTGAAAACTTTTACATTGCCTATCTTTTCAACTAGATGTGATATGACCTTCATATTTTGCCTGAATATTGATCATATAAAGTTGAACACCATTATGCAAATTTCATTATGGTCAAGGGCACAGAGGTCAAAAGGTTAAAATCTAGGTTTTGCTTTTAGCTCATTAATTACGATTGCAAGAGGCTTGATATTCTATGCATGAATCTAATGGAGTTCAGTACAAATGTCTACATAACCTTAATTTCTAGTGATTTCAAATTAGCATTAATTTTGTTTTGAAGACATGATTGTTAACGGGGGCATAGTGTTTCACAAACACATCTTGTTTTCGTTTTACATTTAAGAAGAATAATTGACTCTTTTGTAAAAGACGAATAAACACCCGATATAAGTATGCAGTATTCTGATTGGTTGATACCCGATGTATTTTTCAGATATTCTTGACATTTTATACCGCTAGAGAATTAAGATCATACCTATTTACTCCCAGCGGGTATTCGTGTTTGGAATTTCACCTTAATTATTTTCTTTTTATAAGCTCACACACCTCCCGAACAATTGTTTTGTCTTACTCTTTGCCCTTTTGTCACGGTTTGAAATCTTTTTGGTTTAAAAATATTTTTTTATTTTTTTTTTTGTGGCAGAATATTATGACCAAAGATTTGTGCTGTGTTATGAATTTATCATTAACATCTATTACTAAAATAAATAATTCATAAAATGCAAGAATTGTAATAATGTATCATGAAATTTTTTTTATTCCTCATATAATAATTAGTGTCTTAAGCTCATAGTGTTTTCGTCTAACAGTGCTAGTAGTACTTTGATTTATAGGTCAAATATTTCTGGATTACGTCAGAAAGAATTTGCGTCATAATGTTTTCATTATTGATTCATCGATTAAAACCAACATTCCAAGCTTAATATTTGTATTTATTGATACTTTAACATGAAATAAAGTTTTGAGGTGTGACCTTGACCTTTGACCTTAACCTCATTTTGAAGGTCCCGTCTTGCTGAACATTTTGTATGTTGAATTCTGTTATTGTATCTGCAATGGTACTTGAGCTATAAGCAGAAAACCCCATAATCGGACATCAAAATCGGTTTTTGGTCCATAGACCTGAATGGTTGTTCCAAAAATTTTGGGTCCAATGTAACAAATGTAGACCTTAACGAGACACACATTTTTGCAATTAAATTTTATCACCTATCTATTACAGTTTATGGGTTAATCCAGTGACAAGGTTTAGGGTCAAAGTTCAAAGTGACCAATGATCTTTGACCTTGGCATTTTAAAATGTAACAATTATCATCTAAGTTGAATGGAAAAGGTTCCACGTATCTATCTCTTACCGTTTTCGAAAAAAAACATGCTTAAAATAAAATAACTCATTCACGGTTCATCATAGAGATTTGGTAACAAAAGTCCTTCATGACCTAGGTACTCCAACGAAAAAAAAATGTTCGCATTCAATCAATATAAAGGTTAAAAAAATAGCTATCTACTTCAATTATAAGAAATAGAACTTGATCCCCCTAAAAATTAGATAAAGGATAGATTAGCATCAGTGAAAATTAAATATTTTTCCACTTCCGGTATATTTTTCTTCGCATTTACATGTTCTATTCAGAGCTAAGGAAAAACGGGTTCAATATCATTTGGAGTTGCGGCGCTTTGGCCCTTATTGAGATTAACTAGGAAGAAAATTAAAGAAAACTGCAACAAGTAAAAGTTAAAATTGCCGTGCACCTACGTGCATTTATGAATTTATTTGAAACTTTGCAGTTGAAAGGTATGAGTTGTAATTTAAATACTGTAACAATACTTAACGTGCGTCTTCATGCACCATGTCATCATTATGTATTTGTGTATTGAAAATTAATAAATCATAAAACTTTGCTTACAAAATTCTTCGTTGGAGTACCTGCATGATGATGACCTAATAAGCATTTTTTTCATTGTATTTTATCAGTTATCTTTAACGATTTTCGAGATAATCCAATCACAAGGTTTGAAGTCAAAGTTCAAAGTAACCAATGACAGTGGTCATTTTTTTAAATTCAAAGACCTTCTTGCACATCTTGTGGTTGGTATCTACAATGTTGCCAATTTTCATTAAGTTTGGACCACCCAGTTCTCAGAAATTGTTTGTACAAAGTTAGTAAAATTCATTGGAGAATAATAATAATGAAAAACAAGTAATGATATGTTTGCATGCAAACATAAGTCACCCAAACCACATGCCTTACTTAATTGCTCTTTGAAAGAAAGTTTTGTTGTAAATTTATCACCAAATATTGTACTAATGTGTTCTGAAATAATTTTTTTTATTTATAATGCAAGAATTGGTGTCTTAAACTCATTTTGTTTTCGTCGAACAGTGCTTTGATTGACAGGTTAACTCCGTGTTTCCTATTTCATCATATATGATAATTTCTATTTTAAATATTATGATGCGATGTGTTTTAGGTTACATCAAGTTTTATCAGTATCAATTGTCTAGCTGTGTGACTAATTAAACTGTCAAATCTAAAATTGATAAATGCTAGATGTTTTAGGTTAAATATTTTGAGTGTATAAATATAAAATATTACTATGAGCTTAATATAATCTTTATTGCTAATTAGTACAGATGGTTTATATTTCCCCAATCATTTATATATAAAAATACCTATCATCACTAATGAAACACAATACTTTAATTGCAAGTGACAAAAATCCGACATAAAAAATCAGTTTTTGGCCCATAGTTCCAAAACGGTTGGTCCAATAATTTTGTTCCAAATGTAGATCTTATCAAGACACACATTTTTTTCTTTACATTTTATCAACTTCCTGTTATGGTTTCTGAGTTAACCCAACAACGAAGTCTCAGATCAAAGTTCAAAGTGACCAATGACCTTTGACCTTGGTGTTTTTAAATGTAACACATATCACCTAAGTCGAATGGAAAAGGTTCCAGGCGGATATCTCTTGCCGTTCTCGAGAAAAACATACTTAAAAGATGTGACAAGATTTTAAGGGACAAAAATCCTGAATGGTTTATGATAGTGGTTCGATCCAAAAGAAACGAAGGTTCGTTTTGACCAAATAAACATTTTTATCATTCCATTTATCAGCTATCTTTTACGGTGTTCGAATTAATCCAATCACAAGATCTGGGGTCAAAGTTCAAAGTGACCAAGGTCAGCGGTCATTTTGGAAATTCAAGGACCTTCTTGCACATCTTGTGGTTGGTTTCTACAATGGCGTTAAGTATCATTGAGTTTGGACCACCCATCTCTGAGAAAACGTTTTGACAATGTTCCTGAAATTCATTGAGGAATAATAATGAGAAACAGAGTAAAACAATAAGTCACCAAACTTCGTTTGGGTGACTTAATAAAAAACGGTGCAAACAAAAGAAATCGCCAAACTTTATGTTGGCGACTTAATAAGAAACAGAGTAAACAATAAGTCACCAAACTTCGTTTTGGTGAATTAAGTAGCAGATCCGACATTTTACATGCAGATGCAAATGAAAATCCAGTCTCTGTCGAAATCTCCAGAGATAGATTTCAACTGCATTTGAGAATTTTTCATGAATGTTACATTACGAAATCAATTTAATAACCATTATAAACCATTAACTTATTACTGTCCTCATATCCAGTAAAGAGTAGCTTTAAAATAAAGAAATAAAATTTACCAAAAGAAACTGTCATGCATCTCCTTGTATTAAATATTTTAATGTTTGAGTGATAGTAGATCTTGCAAAGCAACACATTCTTTTGCAATAGATCAAATATATAGTTTTTTTATGCTTGCGAAATTCAATTCGTAATGTGATTTTTAGCATGCTGATTGAATGAAACTGTTGTTAAAATGCATGTTCTTCAATAAAATAACTGTTGCATGACAAGATAATTTCGGAAAGTTTTGAATCGTACGACACATAGTGTGATTAATTATCATGAAATGGTGTTATCAAATTAAATTATTGGTGTATTTCTGCATGATATCAAAACTGTGTCAAGGAACAATTATGTTTTACAATATCCATTCTCCTTCTTGCTTGTCATTGCTTACATCTCACAGTAAGACTTGACCTACATATTTTGAATACTATAGATATGAGCATTCTGGCAGTTCCGTAACAATTTGTTTGTCTTTTACATTACCATCTCTAATTATACCTAAATAGATATTTTTTCTATAGAAAATCAATTGCAGATAAAAAAAAATCTACTTTTACATCGCTGATTTTTTAACGAAGGAAATTTATCGAGTCACAAGAAATACTTGGTGCTCTTCGACCCATAGCTATATGTTCTTTATAAATCAGATTGTACAGTACTTTCTTTGATGTGACCTCTTTGCTTAATAGATTCAGCTAAAGTGAGTATTTGGCTAAAATCATCCCAAGATTACCTGAAGCAACATTAGTATTAGCAACATTAGTATTGTCGACATTTTAAACTCTATTTCATTTCTGTTTATCCCATCAGGTACTCATGTTTGTATTTATTATGCAAGAAAAAAAGCAAAGATTAATATGTGTAAAGAGACACAACTCTATTCAACACTAAAGAACTGCGTGCAAAATTTTGTGATTTATCTTTTCAAGCGTTCGTCAGTCAAAATGACCAAAACGGCTTTTAAAAAAGGGTTGTTGTTTATTTATTTATTTATTTATTTTATTTTTATTTATTTTTTTTTTTGTTTTGTTTTGTTTTTGGTTTTTTTTATGTGTTTTTTGTTTTGTATTGTTTTTTTATGTTTGTTTTGCCTTATTGTTTTGGGTGTTTTGGGTCATTTTCTGTTTTTGTTTTTGTGTTTTTGTTTGTTTTTGTTTGTTTTTCTTTTCTTTTGTTTTTGTTTTTTTTTTTTGTTTTTCTCTTTTGTTTTGTTTTTGATTTTGTTTTTGTTTTTTGTTTGGTTGTTTTCATTATCTTTTTGTTTAGACAAGATCTTAAGATTTATCATCCTTACAATTGGATTTGTTTTGTCTGGTATCTCTTTACCCTTTTTTTCTTGAATAATATATCTTATCGTTTGGCTAACTAAAACCGGTTTCACCCACCATTTCTTTTGAAAAGCCTGTACCAAGTCAGGACCATTCCGGTGGTTTCCACCCGATTTGTGTTTTTGTCTCATTGGACTTCGGCTTTTTACCAGTTTGTTCGGTAATTTTGTTATTATCCCAATTCCCACATGACATGTGACGCCTGCATATCCTGTCGCGCCAACCGATTTCCTTGCGGAGTTCAAGTGAACTGCAAACACCATTCTAGGAATTTCTATCTTAAAGCGACTAATAAAACATTATTATAGATATCGATATACTTTCATTCAACCTGTAAAGTGGTTATAATGATTTTCCATTGACTTCATAGTGAAAGTGTACCATAAATCCTCTTTCATTATAAATTTATATATTTGAGAGATACTACAACTATAATGCTTTTAGTCGATGTAAAAAGATTATTAAAGCTTGTGTTGTAAGTGACTTTGAATTGAATTGAATTGAATTGAACAAAGTGATAAAGTTCTTAACAATATATCAAATATTAAGATTTTAATGTTTACTGTATTGAATGCGTATTTTGGTTATGTGCATGTTGATTGAATTAAATTGTTATCTTAATATCAAAACAACAGATAGGTCGAATACGTGTGATACCTAATAAGATTTATTCTACCATTTTATTCATGATAATTTACAACTGTTTTATTGCAATATTTATATTTTTCTGTCAAACTGTGTCAAGGAATATCTTAGGATATCTAGCTTTTCATGAATGTAAAACAATTAATATAATATTAATTACTATAGATAGAAAGATAATTGGAATATATTGTCTGTTCAGTTTCGTTTTTTATAAGATTATGTCATATACTACATACAATAAGAATAAATTTTCGCCATGGTTTTATTTGAACAGTTATGTACAGGGTTATGGATAAGTTTCAGTTTTAGATTAACCCAAAGAATTTTTTTTTTGTTGCTGTACCTTAACCAAAGATAGTTTTAGGACTAAAATTCATAACTGTCATATTAAATAGGTTGGTTAATTGATTGATTCAATATTCTTTAACGTCTACTGAGCAATATTTCAGCTATATCAAGACGAGAACAAGTTTGTTAATAAATAATCACTTTGAGGGAATGGAAAGGGTCATGAGATGGGAAATTCTGACTGCCACTGAAAAGGTCGAAAGGGGTGGGGAATTTAGCCTTGTAGCCTACGGACCACTCAAAAAAGAGCTTGCTACAAGGGTTCTTTAACGTGCAGGAAGAGTGGCATTTCTTCCAACACGTGGACCTGAGTTTACATCCCATACGAAAGATGGGTTGTGTATTAATTCATCCCGCACAACCACGGACATCCAGTTTTGGAGAGGTTGTACCCCGCAGCCTGGAATACTGGGTCCAATTTCTATATCCCGGGGTTCCCTCGGGGCTAAATAGGTTGAAAGCATGCTGGTAATTGAAAGTGATACACGAAAAGTGTAAGACTTCACCAAAAACGTCTCCGAAAAATTAAAAGCGACATAATCACATTCAGACCTGCTCAAGAATAGTAAAAGTATTTCTAATGAAATTAAGTAAAGGAAAATGGGATGACTTGTAAATGTATTGGGGACACGGAAAATGGGACGACTTGTAAATGTATTAGGGATGCCATCAGAAGGAATACAGAACTGTCCAGAAATACAAACTACCGAGAGAAATGGAAACTTAGAGACTCAGAGACTGATCCTGTATCGCTCACCTGATAAATGTTTCTATGCCATGCATGACTAAAACAAATGTGTTTTACCAATGGGGTCAAATGTTTAGCTATGTTTTTCATTAGCATCCGTGTTTTTGTCTGATCTTATTGAAATGAATATTTTTTGCAAAGTACCCTCTATACATTTACTTAAATTTCTTGATTAGTTTCAGAGAAGATGATGAAAAAGATGGTTATATCATACCAGGCTCCAATGTTAAACTATGTTTTGCACTGGATTCCACAATTTTTGTCAAATCCAAATGAAATGAGCAATTTTTGTAAAGTACCTTCCGTACATCATTCCTGTAAAGTTTGGTTGAATTTGCTTCAATGGTATAAGAGGAGAAGATAAAAACATGATTTCCCATATGGTCCAACGTTAAACTATGTTTCGTGCTGGCGGCCATATTTTTATTGGATCAGAAAATTTATGATAATCTAAGTGAAGGACCTTCTATACATCACTTCTGTAAAGTTTGGCTCAACTTGCTTAGGTAACTTCAGAGGATATAGCAAATATACGATTTTCCCATAGGGTCTCATGTTAAACTTTGTTCTGCGCTGGCGGCCATGTATTTTAGCGGATGGGGAAAATTTCCGCAATCTAAATAAAGGACCTTCTATACATCACTCCTGTAAAGTTTGGTTCAATTTGCTTCAGTAACTTCAGAGGAGATAGCAAATATATGCTTTTCCCATAGGGGCCCAAGTTTAACTATGTTCTGTGCTGGCGGCCTTGTTTTAGCGGATCAAAAAAAAATTCCGCAATCTAAATAGAGGACCTTCCATACATCATTCATGTAAAGTTTGGTTCAATTTGCTTTAGTAGCTTCAGAAAGGATAGAACATAAAAGCTTTCCCATAGGGTCCTAGGTTAAACTATGTTCTGCGCTGGGGGCCATGTTTTTAGCGGCTCAAAAAATTTTCGGCAATCCATTTGAAGGACCTTCCATATATCATTCCTGTAAAGTTTGGTTCAATTTGCTTCAGAAGGTTCAGAGGAAATATCAAATATATGCTGGTCCAATGTTAAACTTTGTTTCGTGCTGGCGGCCATGTTTTTGATGGGATTGGAAAATTGTCGGCAATCTATGTGAAGGACCTTCCATACATCATTCCTGTAAAGTTTGTTTCAATTTTCTTCAGTAGCTTTAGAGAAGATAGCATATATATGCTTTTCCAATAGGGTCCCATGCTAAACTATGTTCTGCGCTGGCGGCCATGTTTTTAGCGGATCAGAAAAATTTCGGCAATCTTCATAAAGGACCTACCATACATAATTCCTTTAAAGTTTGGTTCAATTTGCTTCAGTAGCTTTAGACGAGAAAGCAAATATATGCTTTTCCCATAGGGTTCAATGTTAAACTATGTTCTGCGATGGCGGCCATGTTTTTTTTGCGGATCGAAAAAAATTCAGCAAACTTAGTAAACGGCCTTCCATACATCATTCCTGTAAAGTTTGGTCCAGTGGTTCCTGAGGAGGTAGTCAAAATGTGAAAAGTTTACGGACGGACGACGACGGACGCCAAGTGATGGCAAAAACCTTTTGGGTCAGGTGAGCTAAAAAGAAGACCATGGACAACTTGAGTGACAGTCTTTTTGAACAGGCCCAATATATTGCAAAGGACATAATCACGGGGCATAAACTAGCTGCAGCTTTATGTCCCATTTAGATGAAGATGATAAGGAAGCAATAAATGGGTTGATCTTAAGCATAACAGCGTTGCTTTTTCCAACTGAAAGGGCATCGGTTACCCATATATACATATAACAATTACAATAGTAAGTTTATATGTAACTTGATAACACATCAGAGTATCAGATAGGTCATCATGACATAAACATAAAAAACAAATAATCTGCTAATGGGAATGGACCTGTAGTGTTGATTTGTCATCAACGAAGCACAACAAAAAGTTTGAAATCTTTGAAGTAGATAACAAGTATAGAACACATTTGTATAGGTGATGATTAAAACTGGATAAGATAGAAAAAAGAAGGGAAACGGGGATTGTGCCAAAGAGACAACGACCCAAAGGGGAGTAATAACAACTCAAAGCTGCCATAAGATCTTTAATAAGAGTCTGAACTAAGCAAGACCAGCATGGGAAGCAGAATAAAACGGTATTTGCTGGTGAAAGGCATGGAAAAATAAATTTATAGTACAAAATACAAAATATGATGGAAAAAATAACTTGTTATGAAACAACGGCAGTAGAATACCGAGGGAACAAAGAGGTGAAATTCACAAAAATCGAAGTCCAAAGACAGGGCAAAAACGAGAACACAGAAAACAATGACGTTAGACACAAAAACAATGACGTTAGACAGATATAAAGCACAGAAACAGAAATTACAACATTCAGAACAAAGGCACTCACAGTGTGAACTCCAGTGAAACTGAGAGTGACATCAGGTGCTCCGGAAGGGTAAGCATGTCCTGCTCTGTTAACAGCAACCGTCACACTGCAAGTGAGGAAAATATGTTTTTGAAGGATCTGTTATATAGGTAGCTGATTGGTTAGTGTCATTTTCTAACCCTTAGACATAACCAATAAAAATCCACGGTACGAGTATGGTACATTGTTTGATATATCATCAATACATGTTCTTTGTTGTATGATCATGCCGTGTTGTTTGATGAATGATCATGCTGTTTTTTATGTTCATGCCATGTTTTTGATGTATGATCGTGCCATCCATATTGTTTTATGTATGCTCACGTCATTTTGCTTGATGTATGATTATGCCACGTTGTTTGATGTATTATCATGCCATACTGGTTGATACATTTTTTTTTCATAATAATGACACTTTGTTAGGTGTATAATCACGGCATGTTGTTTAATGTATGAACATGCCATATTGCTTGATTTATGAACATGCCATATTGCTCGATGTTAGAATATATCATGTCATGTTTTATTTAATTATGATCATGGCATGTTGTTTGATGAATGATCATGTCATGTTGTTTGATGCTTGATCATGCTTTGTTTTTTGTTGCTTGATCATGTTTTGTTGTTTGATTCTTGATTTTCTTTGTTGCTTGATACTTGATCATGCTTTGTTGTTTGATTCTTGATTAGCTTTGTTGTTTGATGCTTCATCATGCTTTGCTGTTAAATGCTTGATCATGCTTTGTTGTTTGATTCTTGATTAGCTTTGTTGTTTGATGCTTGATCATGTCATGTTGCTTGATGTATGATCACGTCATGTTGTTTGATGCTTGATCATACTATGTTGTTTGTTGCTTTATCATGTTTTGTTGTTTGTTGTTTGATTAGCTTTGTTGTTTGATGCTTGATCATGGTATGTTGTTTGAAGTATTATCATGCCATATTGTTTGATGTATGATCATGTCATGTCTGATGTATAATTATCTCATATTGCTCGATGTTAGATTATATAATAGGGTTTTTGCATGAATATTGGGGAATATTGTCCCGAGTAGAATTTTATATTGCATGAGCTTGCGAGTGTAATATTGATTCTACGAGGGATAATATTTCCCAATAT
Source organism: Modiolus philippinarum (assembly GCA_002080025.1). NCBI lineage: Eukaryota > Metazoa > Mollusca > Bivalvia > Mytilida > Modiolidae > Modiolus > Modiolus philippinarum. The sequence goes on from MJUU01001265.1 coordinate 53,919, forward strand.
TCATGCAATACCCCTTTTATTGAAAAGCAAAGCAAAAATTTCTTCAAAGATGGTGATTTTTCTTGTCAATGACGACATGAAAATTAAGTCATATTACACTAGTGCAAATGGTAATTTATTGCACGCTTACATTTGGTTGCTGTCGTAGGGAAATATATGATCAGTATGCTCATGGCATGTTGTTTTATATGAGGGTGGTATATGTTTTGATATATGATAATGCCTGCCATCTTGTTTGGTGTATGGTCATGTCATATGGTTTGAGGTGTGATCATGTCATATTTTTATGAATGATCATGCCTTACTGTTTGATATACGATCACGCCAGCGATGATGTTTGATATATGATCATGCCGTATTGCATTGATGTATAATTATGTCATGATATTTGATCCATAGATATACCATATTGTTTTATGCATGCTCGTGCTGTGATCATGCCATATTATTTATGTATGATCAAGCCATACTGTTTGATTGTTTGATGTATGATGATGGCATGTTTTTTATGTATGATCAGATATTTTTAATTAATGATCATGCCATATCGTTTAATGTATGATCATCCTTGGTTGTGTGATGTTTGATCATGTTTGAAGCATCTTCAGACCACTTCCTATTTACCAGATATGGTCAATGTGCGACAATTAAGCATTGAGGAGTATTTTTTCTGCAAACTTTTCTGTAGTTTTAAATAAAATTGCATTATGATACCACATTGTTGAAGACAATTTTAGACATTTCTACTTGTTTTTTTACACGTTTGTTATGATATATTTACTTTTCACTGAATTTTCTGAGCAAATGCAGTTGACATGAATTTCTTTCAGAGGCTTTCATTGCAATGACTTTTTGTAGCATAGAGCGTTAGACTTATCCATGTCATGTGGTGCTGAATGTAGAGAACATGGGTATCACTTTGGAAGAACAAACTTCTTATTTTTAATGATCATTTGATAGCAATCCTTATAATTGCTTTACTATTTCATATTGAATCCATTATATATTCTATCATCAGTGATTTTCAGTTCAGAACTATGACAAGGTATATATGCAAGCATGTCAATTTCCGGTTGCCCTTAAGATGCTTGACCGATGTTTACAACAAACCAGCCTGAGAAAAAGAAACATACGTGAATAAGTTGATACATACTATAATGAAAAACATTACATTTCTGAAAGTAACATATAAATCATATTGACTTTTTAGAGCACAACTTTGTAATTATTCCGGTAGCGAAACCTCTTGTCTCTTGTCAGCTTCAAAAATTTATCTATCAATTTATCATTTATTTTTGTTTGTGTCTTGAGTCTTCGTCTCTTGAGTCGTTATTTATGTTTGTCTCTTGTCTTCATTATTGATTTTCTAGTGCAGTTCGCTGGTGAATTTTGGCATGTGATTGTAGTTTTCGGCCATTGTATGTGTTTACTGTTATCCTATTTTTGTAATCTCTCTAAATCGTATCGCATACGTTTTTAAATTCCAATATAGCCATCAGATCTCATTAAAGTGTATTCAGTACGTAAATGCATGTGCTGTTCTTAGTTGAAAGATAGAAACTATACTCAGCAACAGAAGAAACGCACCACTGTCATGTAAATCCTTTAAACCCTAAAATCAAAAACCTGTTTTACCTAAAAAATGCATTTAAAATTAACCTTTTGTTGTCTTACCCGTTAGATGTGGTAAAAAAAAATTTTGTTTTTTTACTGCAGACAATACAAAATCCGAACAAACCGATTCTGAGAAAAGCATTTCTTTGACTTTTGTTTTCTTACACCCTCAATCGAAACCGTTGCTGTTACTTTAACATGAAAATTCTTTGGACAAAAATCGACTTTTGACATTTACGTAAAAGGGGTCTATATTGCTAAAATATTTAGGGAGCTATACAACATTTAACAAATTGTGCGTTTCTTCCGTTGTTGAGTGTATATTGTTGAATATAACGTCTAGAAGAAGTTTTTTTTCTCATTAATCGGTCGGTGAATATCCTATTACATGCTGCAATCTTAAAAAGTTGAAGTAAATTTTCATGGTGCTTTTTATTGTAGAATTGAATGGGGACTTTATTGAACATTATAGAATTTTTCTTCTTGTCTATAACTTATCTTACTTCCCTAATCTGTTATGTGTAGCATAAATTTGATATTTACTGACATAAGCTAATGCAGCCAAGTTTGTAACAATGTTGCATTATATTGTTTCCTTACTTACGTTTCCAGATTTCTTGTTATGATTCAACTGAAGCATAGATATCTAAACATCCAAGTTCCTTGCCACCCGCTCTTATGCTGCCTTTTAAATGAATATCACCATCTGGCAAAAATTCTGCATCTATCTCAAAACTAGTTGAAGGTAATTTATAGGTTTTCTACAGCCAAAAAAGAACATTTGTTTACTTTTGTTTTTATGGTTTCAATGCATTCTATTGACCCCTGCATTCGTGCTACAATGTTATGAAATAAGAATTCTTCACAGTTTTCAACTGTTGCTTCATTACTAGTCCCTTAAAAAGGGTCAAGTTCTCTGTTGTTTTTTTCTAAATTTGACACATCTACTTTTAAAGTTCTGTATTGAATTAAAAGAGACCACATTTTGTTGTTGGCACTAACCAATCAAATTGCGACTATGTCAGCGTGGCCATATTGCATACACCTAATGGCCAATATTACTTAAGGGAAAAATCAAAAATATACTTGATGCTATGTCTTTGATATACTTAGTTTGATGATGTAAGACCGATAATCAATAAAATGCACTATTTCGTTTATATTTTGGACTACATTACTGCAGCGTTGTAGGATTAATTTAAATTCTAGCGAAACATGCACAAAGACTCAAAATTCAAGTGACATGTTGCGCGTTCAATTTCTGTCAAGTTCATAAAGCACATGTACAAAACATAACGAATAAGCAGAGCATCGGTGTGAAAACATTACTCTGTATTTTTTTTTCTTCAGTAAACCGATATTTTGAACCTACTCTTTGAACGAGTCGTCAGATCGAATCAAATGCATTTTCTTCCATCTGAATACATTTACACTGTCTCCATCGCGCGATTCGATAAGATTACGACATAACTGTAGATGCGAATTCCAATAGAATCATTTTTCTATTATTGTAATCTCGGAATCAGCGTTGCTTTTTCAAGAGTTGCACCCGTTTTTTTTCTACATCAATACCCATTTGCACAATGGAAAGAGTACGTTTCCTACGGCGTAATTTTCGTGTGAATGCAAATTAAGCTGGCATATATCGATAATTTATTTTCAACGTACCACAGATCTAAGAGATTCGCTGTCATTTGGAATGCCACACGTTTCTGCTTTTCAACAAGTATTGTTGTCATCTTCTGAAACTTTGTAACATGACCCATGCAAATGGAGATAACATTTGTCTATCCCTTATTTTTCTTAATCTTTTTGCAATAAGCAATTTTCAAATTGTGTCTTATTGTGTACATTTTGCAAAAAAAAAAAATTATTTCAATGATATTAAATCTATGCATACATCAACATAGAGGTTGTCAACGTTCTGGCAAGATAAGATATGCGATTTCAATAAAAAAATGTCGATAGATTTGTGAACTTGTCTATTGATATCGTGTTACTAAGTGTCCAACTAAAGCCGACATAAACACTTAACTTTACATTGAAAATAATATTCTTTGTCACTTACTGACTTAAACGGGCATTTACATGGTATTCCGGCTGCTACCAGTTGCTCAGGACATTGTGTCATTTGATCCAAAAGCTGACATAAATCATCATATTCACAAGAACCTACACTGCCAAAACATGGAATCTTGATACACTTCCCATCTATACACTTTTCAATCAGTAGTGATGTCTAAACAAAGTAATAAATTTTAAATTCACATTTACATCAAATATGTTTAATCTTAAGCACATCATTAACTTTAGCAGGCAACTAGCTTTGCACCCATACATTCTGACAACGACTATGTTACATTATAAGTACCAATGGGGTTAATTCAACCATTGTAGAACAATCAGTAGTAAAAACATAATAATATACTATAATTTGATTTTATTTATATTTGGATTCTGAAAAAAGTAAATAAAAAACTTTCTTTTGTTTTTGTTTTATTTTGTTTGTTTTATTTAATCAGTAATATATTGCATATCTAACCAAAACTATCGATATGAAGGATCATTTGTAACTTCTAACAAAACAGCTATATCTGATGTCAGTTAGTCTATTCCTTGCACCTAAACAAGCGTATAAGATAACTTTATTGGCGTTGACTTTGTCAGAAGAAGAAATATACAAATGCTCTTTTTGAACGTATGAAATTTGAAGAAATCAGCAAAATATAGTTATTTTGAAGTGCTTCTTCCTACTTGTCTTTGTCGATATTAAATGATCACCTCTTCGGTAATATAAGCTTCCAAAAACACCTACCTTTAAAGGTGACACAATGTTTTGTGTTACGTTAAGAGTGGCACAAATAGTTATTGTACCAGGGAATATCAAAGGGTCCGGCTTTATTGATAGATCTGTAAAGACGGCAATCGTACCTCCACAACTCCATTAATAGTCTTGCTCTATGTAAAACAAAGTTGGATATCAAAGTCAGTCCTCAAACTATAATGAAGGATATGATATCCTATGGGCATGTATATGTCAACATAGGAAGAAATGACAAGGATTATTCTTTCATTTATTTCATGTTCATTGGATGAAATACCGATTGACTTTTTTAAATAACTTAATATCATATCCAATGCAGAAATGTTAAAGCCAGCATTAAAGTTAGGACTACTAAGCATGTGATGTACTGGCCTCGAAGTCTAACAGTCAACAAAGGACAACAACAATGAGTAATAACTTTAGTATGTTTCACAGTAATTGGTTAATTAAAATGCTTCGCTAGTAAGGAAAAGGGTGGCCAAGATGCACGAGTGCGAAAACTTTACCACCCCTTTCCTTATGAAGCACTTTAATTCACTGAAACATATTTTAACTGACTTAAAGACCGTCGAAAAAAGAACTTGCAAAAAATTATATGCAATAAAAATAAATGCTAACATCCCACCGTGTCTATTTATTAAGGCTATATCAACAATGAAACGATATGCAGTAAATGCACACGAGACAAATTTTACAGATACATGGGAAAACCGGTAAATAAATTTATTTTTGTTCTACACACGGAAAAGTTTTCTTTTAGATTTGAACTAGTGTCAGATATTTGTTTATTTTCATAATACGAACACCGACCTGATTGTATCATGAAAATTACCTGATATATTGATCTGCTGTCACTTTANTGTCTCGTGTCAGTTTCTAGAAATAGTGCAACCGGATGTTGATGAAATTAACACCTGCATCATTGTCTTGCAAAACAGTGTTTGCATTTTTATGACTAAGATAACTTAATTTATTGATAAAATGACGTTTTTATCAAAAATATTATATTCAACACCCCTTTCACTGAATGGCGCAATGATACACATAGCAACGATGATAGCAACAAAATGGCGGCATACTTGAGACGAGAGACTACGGAGATTTCTTTACCTCAAATAAATTGGGTAGAAATTAGAGAAACAATCACTAACATTGTTTTCCGGTTTATTACGATAATTTCTCACATCTCGATAGTTAAATTTTCACATTTTAAAGTTCTCGGATAAACCTCGAACTTTAAAATGTGAAAATTTAACTATCTCGATGTGAGAAATATACGTAATAAACTGGAAACAATGTTAGAGACTATATTTCTTACACTTATTTATCAACTACTAGTCGCAGCCGAATACCCTCATTCAACATTAAGGCAAATTATTTGTTTTAAGATATGACCTCAACCACCCCCCCCCCAAAAAAAAAGATTCCAAATTTAAAGTAGCTGGTTTACAACTGCTTAAGCCATTGAAGATTCTGAGAAAACTTCATTGTATTTCATTTAGGACTCTAGGCGTTATTGCTAAAAATTATGTACCCTAATGCGGCCGGACGAACGAACGGACGACTAAGAATTAAAATTAGCTGGTGAACAATCACAATATCCACCGAACATTCTGCAAAAAAGCTTCAGTGTATTTCTATTAGCGGTCTCGTAGGATTTGTCGCTAAGCTACAAAATGGGTACCACCAATAAGGCAAGTTACATGTTTTCCATGGAAAATCTCCACAAAATTAGATTCAAAATCTGAAATAGCCTAGTTCACAATGGCATAATGATTCTGGATTCTTCAAAAGTTTCATTATATTTCACTCTGCAGTCCTGGAGGGGTTGTTCGCCAGAAAATAAGTACACCAGTTCAATGATAAGGCTATGTCTTTTTTAGCTCATCTGGCTATGCCAGGGTGAGCTTTTGCCATCACTTGGCGTCCGTCCGTCCGTAGTAAACTTTTCTTTAAAAATCTTCTCCTTTGAAATCACTGGGCCAAATTAATTCAAACTTGGCCTGAATCATCACCAGGGTATGTAGTTTAAAAGATGTGTTCGGTTAGTCTGAGGACCAAACAACATGGCGGTTGTTACTAAATATAGAACATAGGGGTAAATTGCTGTTTTGGCAAATAACTTCAAAACGGTTGCAGATATAAAAAATCTGACAGGAGTAAAATTGTTCAGAATGCCGAGATCTATCTGCTCTGCAATTTTGATGAAAATCGGAAAGTCTGTCTGAGAATTATAGCACCTTCGTTGGTTAACTTTTCTCTTTTAAGCTTTAGAGAAATTCCATGCTATCACTTCATAAAAAATTATTTGTTCCATAATTAAGAGCAAAAACAGTGTTTTTGTGCAAATTTCTACAAATTTTTTTGCAAAAATATTTTCTTAATCTTTGCCTTATTTCATGTCATAGTGATTTTCCTATATAACTGTATTGTATCTTACACCGACATCAGTGTTTACAAACTTAGTTGACATGAATGTTGAAGCAGTTTCTCACCTTCATAGACTGTATAATGTTTTTACTAAATAAAGCCTTTAGTGAGCAGTTGATTAAATTAACCTTGAGAACCACTGAATGGATTTGAACAGAACTTGGCATTAATGATGCTTATGGGTGCTGACTAAGTACTGTGTCTTTGGTCCCTATATGTCATCCATTATGGCCATATGCGGGGAACTTAATTTATTACTCGACTGTATGGAAAGAGCATTCAAAGAATTTTTTATCTGAACCAACTTGGCTAGTTAGAAGAAAACTTAATCACAATGTATCTTAGATGGTCCCCTTCAAAACAGATGTCCTTCAAGTCTGCACCTTATGCAAATTGGCTACCAAAGGGAAACATACTTTAATATAGGAGCACATTCAAAGATCTTTAAAACCATTTGGCCAGTTGGAAATAAACTTTGGCACAACACTTAATTTATTTAAAATTGTGTCCTTCAGATCCATCCCTTATAACCAAGATGGCATGCAATAGGGAAAATAGTTAATTAAAGATGGATCATATAACATAAATGTTTATTTACATAGTTTGAAAATGAGACCCTTTAAATATAAGTTTATTTGAAGTTATGTATTTTATGTATTGACCATGGTCCAGGTGAGCGATACAGGCTCTTGAGAGCCTCTTGTTTGTAAGGGAAATCAAAATAAAATTAGATTCAAAATTCAACATAACTCTTGCACAATGGTATTATGCATTGAAGATTGATAAATTTCATTGTTTTTCATTTAGGAGTCTAGGAGTAGTTATTGACACGAAGAGTGTACCACCATGTCAGGGAGACGAACGAACGAGTAAACGGACGCCATGATCACTATTAACGGTGGGGTGTAATAAAAAAAAACATTGTCTAACAGGAAGTAGAGGGTAAAGTGACGAACCTAAAACAGGGAGACACGGTACTATTCACCAAGTTAACTGCAGACAAATTATTGAATAATTACTCTATGCCTTAGCCGAGAAATCCTTGAAAATTAACAGTTATGGCTACAATGTGAAAAACAAAGATATCGGCATTAAGGAAGTTGATGAGTGGCAGATGTACTGTACAACTAACCATACTAAAGCTTCAGACCAAATACCAAACCATAACTACACTCTACCCACAATTTCTATATATGGTTAAAATAGAAATTAAAAAGTTTTCAAACAGGAATTAGACGAGTATCGGCCTTGAAAAGGGAATATATAGTACAGTTAACCATATCAAAACTTCAGAACAAAATATCAGTTATTCCTTTATACACATGCCGAGAAAACGTAGACGAACAAACAAATCGGCAAACAGGAAGTACATGAGTGACGGACTTGAAATCAAATCGATGCTAAATACAATTGACAAACATTTCCATACATTGCCACAATGAGATAATCACAGTTACAACTCGTCATACCAAATCTCACAACCAAATATCAGAGTAAAGACAGACAGATGAAGAAAAGTGAAAAACTGAAAGTATATCTACTATTCTTCTTCTATTTCTTAATGCGTCTTCATTTTTTTGACACGCCAAGTGTTTAAACATTTATGAAGCATAAACATAAAACCCAATAGTACTGTGTATCAAAAATTTTAGTTACTTGGTAATCTGTCTTGCAACTTAAAAATACAAGTTACATAAATTACAAAAATC
>MJUU01001266.1:4798-16053 GCA_002080025.1 Modiolus philippinarum
AAAAGAGGCAATAATATCTGAAATTTTACCTCCTCTCTTAAAATCTCTCCCTGCCTGACTCTTGACATATTCTTCATCTGTTTCTCCTGTGTTTTGTCGACGGGGAGATGATTTGGTAACTGTAGCTTCGTCAACCAGTATAACAGTTTTAGATTCTTCCTCTATAGGACCAATGATATCAGCACATTTGGTCTTGTCATTAAACAATGTGTCTACTCCTGGCTTTGTGATGGAGTGCGGATCTTTACTTATTTTCCCGATCTGACTATCAAGTTCAGATCTTGCTGACATGATCGACTTTTTGGTTCCACTGATTTCAACTGCCTGGTTGGTAAACTTGAAATTGATTTGTAATCTCTGATCACTGTATTTAAATTGCAAATCTTTTACCCAGTTTTTGCAATGCATTTCCAAATACTTAAACTCTGCTTCATTCTTGATCCTCATGGTTTCCTCATAGACAGAATGATCTTTTATAAAGTCTTCTAAGTCATCAATAATATTGTCCAACACATCACACGTTGCTATGACTACAATTTTGTCGTCTGCAGAATCATCAATGTAAGCAATGTCTCTGAACAAATTTTTCAAATTTACTTTCTTTTCAGCCCATTCATCAGAAAAAATTACATTTTTACTTGACTCGTCAAGTTTAATTTCGTCTTCTAAAACAATATCTCTAAAGACATTTTCAACACTTTTACGATAGCGTTGGTTAGTTATACATACCAAGACCTCATTTTCACCAATTTCAAAAACTACAGGAATATTGTCATCACTGAGTTTCTCATACACCTTATCACTCACTATTTCATTGGTTAAAAGTTTACACTGACCAGCAGACAGATTTCTAATAGTCCAAGTATGAAAATTGTTTTTAATCTCAAATATTATGACTTTTGCTTTTGATATATCTTCTTCTACTCCAGTAAAGTTGATTTTCCCATTTTCCTTGTCAATTTCATATGCAAAATCAGATGCAATTTCATCCAATGTTTTCAATTTGTTTTCCTTGGACATCAAAGCCATTTCAATTGGCTTTATCGCCATTGAATCAGTTTTGATTCTATTTTTTCTTTTCATATGTTCCTGGATTTCTGCCTTTTTAGTCATCATTTGGTCATGGAAATTCTCCACGGTCTTGGACTTTCCAACAAAAATAATGGTCAAACTATCATGTTCGTGGATAACTTTCAATTCTTCTGAAGTATGCTTGTCTTTTGTAGTGTTGATATGTTCAACCATCAATTCTTTAACATCACGTGTTATTTTCAGGTCCTTCTTGTGGGCATTACTACTGACAAATTCATCCCAAGCTTTTTTTACATTATCTTTCCAGGTTTTAACTTTCTGTCTGGCTTGTTTATCTTTAGGGTCCAGTGTACATTCAATGTGAATTTCATCTGTCACTGACAAACGAGCATGGTGCTTCTCTAATCGTTCATTACAAGTTGACGTAATGTCAATAAGAAATGATTTGACATGTTTGTCGAGGACTGCTGGTTGGAATGGAGCTGGTATAGCCACCCTGTGTAAACTATGGTCCCAATAAGTTCCATGATCACAGTTATACATAACGGAGATGACAACATTAGAACGATCTATCTTAATATTTGTAGACTTCAGAATTTCTGTCACACCTGTAATGGATAATAATATTAAACAAGTGTAGACACAGAAACGTCTCGCCAGAATATAAACATTATCGTTTACACATGATAAACCTAATACAGAAGGTCAAGAAAATTAATGCCTGATTCAACTGTAAGATGAACTTAATATGGAGAGTCTAGGTTTTTTATTGCTAAGAAATGGACATCAATGTAAAATTTAACAAAGTCATAGGACCATGAAATTAAGGTCAAGGTTACTTGACAGATGTCAGACTGGCATTTATCCTTTAATATGTAACAATAAACCTAATATGGAGAGTCTAGGTTCTTTAACTGCTGAGAATTGGACATCAATATAAAAAATTAACAAAGTCACTGGAGCATGAAATTAAGGTCAAGATTACTTGAAAAGTGTCAGTCTGGCATATACCAATTAATACGTAACAATAAACCTAATATGGAGAGTCCAGCTTCTTTAACGTTATGGCACATGGACACAGAAACCCTATTTGGCTAGGGTGCTCATTTACCATACCTAATGCATGTATCCAAAGGCTAGATGATCTTACCATGTACAGTGACCGAGACCTGAATTCAGACATAAACGGAAAAGTGACCTAATTTTGCATGGATGCTGACCTACCCCCAAAGATGCATGCACATGCAAGTTTAGACAATCCTACCATGTACAGTTACTCGGACGTAAACTTGAATGCAAGTCAATCATGCGGAAAATATAGGTCAAAGTAAGCTAATTTTGCTTGGATGCTGACCTACCCCCAAAGATGCATGCACATGCAAGGTTAGATGATCCTACCATGTACAGTTACTTAGATCTGAACTCGGACGTAAACTTGAATGTAAGTCACTCATGCGGAAAATATAGGTCAAAGTGACCTAATTTTGACTGGATGCTGACCTACCCTCAAAGATGCATGCACATGGAAGGATAGATGATCCTACCATGTACAGTTACTTAGATCTGAACTCGGACGTAAACTTGAATGTAAGTCAATCATGCAGAAAATATAGGTCAAAGTGACCTAATTTTACCTGGATGCTGACCTACCCCCAAAGATGCATGCACATGCAAGGTTAGATGATCCTACCATGTACAGTTACTTAGATCTGAACTAGGACGTAAACTTGAATGCAAGTCACTCATGCGTAAAATATAGGTCAAAGTGACCTAATTTTACCTGGATGCTCACCTACCGCCAAGGATGCATGCACATGCAAGGTTAGATGATCCTACCATGTACAGTTACTTAGATCTGAACTCGGACGTAAACTTGAATGTAAGTCAATCATGCAAAAAATATAGGTCAAAGTGACCTAATTTTGCCTGAATGCTGACCTACCCCCAAAAATGCATGCACATGCAAGGTTAGATGATCCTACCATGTACATTTACTGAGATATCAACTCGGACCTAAAATTAAATGAAAGCCAGTCAAGCGGGAAAATATAGGTCAAAGAGACCCAATTTTCCTGGAGGCTGTGAGTTAGCCCAAGATGCATCTGTACACAAAGTTTGATATATACCTAAATGCGGACAAAGACGCGGACGCCGGGGGTACTCCAATAGTCCCCCTCAACTTCGTTGAGGCGAACTAAAAATAATAACAAAGTCACTGAACCATGAAAATGAGGTCAAGGTAACATGACAGGTGTCAGACTGGCATGTCATCATTAAAATGAAGCATAGCACCAAACATGGTACACATTACAATGGCTCAGAAATTGACTTGAATGTAAAACTATGCTGCAATATTTACAAAGTCATTGAACCGTGCAAATGAGGTCAATGTAACTTGAAAAGTGGCAGACTGGCATGTACCCACTAAGATGCATCAATACACTAAATATAATGGATCTATGCATTACAAATACAGAGAAAAGGACTTGAATGTGAAACTATGTAGTAATTTTCATGGAGTCATTGAACCATGAAGACAAGGTCAAGGTCATCTGAAACATGTGATGCTGGAAAGCTCGTAAGCAAAGGCATCTGTGGACCAAAGATGATCTGTGCATCCATTACAATTAAAAAGTTATTAAGGATTTTAAAAAAGTTTACAACGCCGCCATAGCCGCCGCCGGAAAGTAATACCTATGTCTCGCTTTCAGCGACTTTCGTTGCTGGCGAGTCAAAAATGTTTGACTTGATTCCATAAATTAAACAATGTACCTTCAAAGATTTTTTCAAACATCAAAGTTTTACAGTTTTACAAATTATATTCATAAAGTGGACCAACGCCTGGTTAGTCTAATTTCGTAAGAATGTACAGAAGTGGATACCTCAATGGTATGCAGGGTTGTGTAATAAAATTATAATTATAATACATCTAATGACACAACAACATTTCAACAGATTGACCACCGAATATTTTTTTGTTAAGTATGATATTATAATAGATTACCATATTTGTACATTAATTGAGCTCAGAATTGTACTTCAGGGGTGATTTATTGTACCATTGTATCCTGATGATGTTGGCCTAGCCACTGAAACATGTCGATGTAATAAAGTTACCTGCAATCTGTTGAAGAGTTGTTGTGTCATTAGAAGTTTTATATTAATACAAATGTTTAAAGCCTTCCAAGTCTCGCTTTCAAACATTTGTTAAATTTTTAATTAGTCATTTCACTAGTTCTCACTGCAGAAATTATGTTTCCATTTAGACTGATTGTATTAGCGGATTATTTTGACAGGAGTGGATGTAACAACAAACTATTTTTTCTATACAGATCAAACCAGGTTGTCATATAACTGTCTATATCTCAATTCTGTTTGGCTGCAAATTTTTAACCTTCTGTTGAAAATTACAGAATTAACAATTCATAATAACAGGTGGGTGGGCAGACTAGAGGTCCAAACATGGATACCCCATGAGAAAAACACGAATTTTGGTCATTTTTCGTACTAGTTACTGACCTGGAGAACTGCATGACTCCCAAAGGCCTAGTTTTGAAAATCAGGCCAAATTCAGTATTTTTCAGTGATATTTACAAAGAATATATAGGGAACTGTGAGACCTTGCTTATTGTTAAGCTTTCATATGAAATAAATATCAGATAGATTTTTTTCATTTTTTGACATTTCAGAGCTATACACTTCAGCTATATGTTGAGCTTAAAAAATTTAAATGTCACTGTTTGATTTAGAGAGATATCCTATATAATTTACGAAAAAGACAATTTTTACTGGAAAAGGGAGCTAATTTGCGGGAAAGTGTATTTTAATCTTCTATGACGCCAAATAAGGAATATTCCGGCTTGAAAATCAAGTCAATTCTGCTTCCGACTTGTGTTTCACAAATGCGCCAATCGAATGCGCCGTGTATTACAGTCAATCTACCTTAAAATGTGTACATCAATATTGTCTCAATGGGGTTTGTAGATTTTGGGTTACAGGTGGCAATAGGTAGCCTACCCCACCAAAATATGACATTTTTGAAATCCTCTTCCTTCAAGTGCCAATTTTTCAATCAAATAGGGAACTCAAATCCTTCAAAACAGCTATTAGCTAGTCTGAAATTGTAGTCAGTGTTCTAATGTTTAAAATGAACACCAACACGACAACATTTGCCTGTATGGAGCATCGTCAGTGACAACAATGCACAGGGAGTCTCAAAAACCACAACAGTCACGAGTAGCAGTCTAAGGGTTAATGTAAAATTTGTGTGGTTTGATAAGTTTAAGATATCATATTATGCCAAAAAAACACCCAGGAGCATTGCATTTTTCTGAAAGTGACCATTTATTATGACAAGCAAAACTGAAGTAAAAATTACATAATAACTAGTAGAAACATTAAAGTAACAATTTTGGTATATAATCATCATGTGATATTAAAGCCACATCATTCAGAGAATCCATTCGATAAATGATTTTTTCAATTAGACTATTCAGTCGGATGGGGAAGTATCGATTTTCCCATTAAAACCACCTTTCTCATGACCAGAGAAACAAGTGGAGATAATTGATTAAAATATTACTGCCAGGTGGCGCTTTACGGACAAACAATTTGTTTACATTTACCTGTCTCTGGAAAACCCTTTATTTACTTACAAATTCAATAAATATAGATGTAAAGATAATTTTCCACAAAACTTAATATATGACTGAAGGTGTTTGGCAAAAAAAAATCCCAAATATCATCAAGCTACTATGAACTTTCGCATGAAACTTGACCTCTGAAAAAGTAAAACAAATTTTGGCAATTAATGTGGAGGGTTAAAAATTCTTAGGTGGAAAAGCTGACACAAATGCATTATCGCACATGAATATATCTGAAGATGGGCGTGGACAAACTTTGATACATGCTTAACAAACAGGAAAAAAGTCCCGACTTTCCTCCCACTTTCGTAGATTTAAACATGTTTATATCTTATTGTATGTAAAGTTTACATGAAACATATATTTTTGAGTAACTAGAGTCCTAAAAAGTTGATGAAATCAACTTAAAAATATGAAGTATATATTTTTTTTCTGTTTTGGATTTTCAAAGCCACGTGTTGAGGCGTAGTCTTGTCGCCGTTCATCACCTATTTAGCATGCAATAATAAGTATTCACTTCTTTTGATATATTTGTAAATATTCTAAATGTTACCAAGTGTCCACAATATTATTTTCTTTCATATAATTTAACCTTTATCGTATCCTTTTAAATAATAGAAATGGCAACAATAATAATGCACACACCCTTTTTCACTGCTTTGGCATCAAACAGCTTCAAACTGCTTGTACAATTGAGTGACCAGTAATACAAGTGATGGAAAATGTTAACATGAGACAGGAAAATGATATTATATTTAACTTTGAATTATATCACTAATTTATTATCTAAAAGCCCATAATTGAACTTATAAAACCAGGTCAAATTAAGGTCAGGACTCGTCCTGATCTATTTTGAGATTGCCATTAGTAATATGAAATGAAGATCCAATATTATTCCATGAAATTCAAAAAACATTTAATACTGTTATTAAATGAGAAACATTTTCTTCACTGTTTTATTATTATTTAAGCTTTAGTCAACATTACTTCCTGGTGCAGTTGAGATAAAAATAATCACGTAATGCTAAAACATCACGAGGGGATTCCCCTTATTCGTCAATTCGGTATGAAATAGCTGACACAGTTTTGGTCTTTGCTATATATATCTTTATTTCATGATTTGAAAGCTGGCCAATATTGAAATACAGCTTATATTTAAGGTTTTTTTTTTCATTTCCAATTAGTACATTGAAGATATTGGTCTTTTTCTCTTGTCGGCAAACTAGATCAGATGAAAACAAGCTGTACTTTTTGTTAAATAGCAAATAAACTAGATTTAATTAAAGCACTTTCGTGACACAAATAGAAAAATTAATATTGTGGGAGTGAAAGCATTATACAACTCTAATTCTAAACATTGAAGATTTGTGTTGTGTCAGGATTTTTGAACATGTGTCTGAGAAATGATACTGACACGCATTTCTCGGTGGAAGTCTTGTGACTCGGGTCATGAGAAACGCAGCCATTATAGACTTTGCCGTCCTGCTATGTTTATCATTACAAATATACTCTTCTTTAAGTTCTTGTTTACGAGTATTTTGTTTTTGTCCAGAAAAAGGAGAGGGGTGTTTATAAGGCATAATATTGGACATATTACAAGTCTAAAAATTCTAAGAAAATCATACCTTTGGCATTTTTCATCTTTACAGAAATTGATCCTTCATCTGTTTCATGAACTCTCACAGTCTCCAAATGTTTTCCAGAAAGATATCTTTTAAGGCTGTCTACTGTCAGTTTATCATCTTCTGAACTGAACATTAAATGCCTTGGCGGGTCTAATTTTTCAAAAGTTAAACAGCTATTCTTTAACTTTTTAGCATCACAAGCCGTTTCTAAAACTTCCAAGTCTGAAACAAAATATCAAATCATAATTCTATGTTTAACAAGATGTGTTCTGTGAAACACTTATGCCCCCGGGTAGAAGTAAAGAAGAAACATTTAGCAACTTTGAACAATGAATGTCCTTCTGACAAAATAATTTGTAGAAATAAATTCTGGCATCAACAGAAAAGTTTAATCATAAGAAATGATGATTGCAATTGGATGCAAACACAGAAGTCACCCAAATGAACCCTTCCAATCATTATCCAAGCATTACCGGTATTAAGAAAACAATTTTCACCCCCCCTTTTTGAAACATTTATAGCCAACTCATTGTGCTCTGTTTATCAGTGTTATCAGTACTTTGATTACACCAGGGATCATCAATACTGGTTCCCCAAAAGTGGAGGAATACACAGAAGAGAAGAATAAAATAATAGATATTTTTAGTAACATCCCTCATCATTGATATATATAATACATATATAAATACATGTAAAACAAAAGTGAATAAATGAAGAAAATATGCTGAATGATTTATAAAATCTTTTTTACAAACTAGAGCATGTCGAAACTGGCGTTGTCGGAAGGGCCCGCAATTTCGATCCTGAAATTCCATGCAAAAGTAAAATTGAGGTAAGTGGGGATTCACATTCTGTTTGACACAAATGTGTTGATACAGTAATTTGCTGGATACAGTGAATTCTTGAATTTTTACCAAACCATGTCATTTTTCAGCTTCAGACTTAATATCAAATCATTTCAAGTTGATACAGGTCTAAAAATCTTATGAAGATAATTTGGTTTATAGTAAAAAGTAAAAGTATTGGCAAACAGGAAGTGGTTGATCGACAAATTTGAAAAACCACTTTTGCAATTCAACTCATCATTTCAAAGCTTCAAACCAAATTTCCAATCATTCCCTCCAGTAGAAGTCAAGAAATCTGTGACCGAAATTTCGTTTTTAGTAAAAATTCAAAGTCACAGCAAACAGGAAGTGGATGTCCGACAAACTTGAAAATTGTTTACACAATACAACTCATCATTTCCAAGCTTTAGACCAAATTTCAAATCATTCCCTTCAGTAGAAGCCAAGAAATCTTTGACGGAAAATTTGGTTTACAGTAAAAATTCAAAGTATCGGTAAACAGGAAGTGGATGTCTGGCAAACTTGAAAATTGCTTACACAATACAACTCATACTTTCCAAGCTTCAGACCAAATTTCAAATTGTTCCCTTTTGTAGAAGCCAAGAAATCTTTGACGGAAAATTTGGTTTACAGTAAAAATTCAAAGTATCGGCAAACAGGAAGTGGGCACCCGACAAACTTGAAAATTGCTTACACGATACAACTCATCATTTCCAAGCTTCAGACCAAATTTCAAATCATTCCCACATATAGAAGCCAAGAAATCTGTGACGGAAAAAATTGTTGACGGACAGACGGACAGACGGACAGACAGACGGACGGACAGACGGACAAAGTGAAAACTATAGGGCACCCGCATCTCGATGCGGGCCTTAAAAAAAATTCTATAGATATCAAGAAACATTTTATCATGAATGAGTTTGATTTCTATATATATATAAAAAATAAAACAAAGTATAATTTCATTTTTTGGTGAAATTTTGCCAGACAGTCACATGCCAAGGTCAGTGTCACAAGGTCAAATATTCAGGTACCAACTGAAAGGTCTCTCCACAAGGAATACACATGCAAAGTATGAAAGAACTATCACTTACCATTCAAAAGAAATGCTCAATGTTAAAGTTTTTATGCAGCTGTTCAAAGGCCAAGGTCACAAGGTCAACTATTCTGGTACCAATTAAAAGGTCTTGCCACAAGGAATGCACATGCAAAATATGAAAGCAATATCACTTACCATTCAAAAGATATACCCAATGTTAAAGTTTATTATTTTTTTCAAAAAGTCCATCACATGTCAAGGTCAAGGTCACGAGGTCCAAAATTTTGGTATCGTTTGAAAGGTCTTGCCACAAGGAATACACATGCAAAATATGAGAGACCTATCATTCACCATTCAAAAGATATACCCAATGTTAAAGTTTTTTGTGGACAAACAGACAAACAGACAAACAGACAGACAGTCCAAAAACTATATGCCCCCTGAAACTTCGTTTCACAGGGCCATAAAAATAACAGATTTCAATACTTATACAAGATTCGTCCTTATATTTAAAACTAGATATAAAACACAGATGCCGGATAAATGAATTTATTGCAACAGATGACCTTAATTAATTGGGCATAAAATTAGTTCCCTGTCACAGATGATTGCTTGTAATACAAAAGATTTTCGATAATTATTATATAGATAGCAGTGATTTATCGAGTTTTCTCAATCAAATAATCTCATATTTTCACTCAGTGAAATAAACAAATTATTTTCAAGGAGCGTGAAGTTAGTTACTTATTCCCTATTCCTTATTCCTTATTTGAAATAAGGAATAGGGAATAGGTAAATGGTTACTTATTCTCATTTCCCATCTTCCATTAATCAACAATATTATTGTGTGTCTATTGCTCAGCAGGATGTTTTTAATTTCTTATTACCATGATTACTTATTTAAATTTGTTTGTTTGATATGCCACAAACTTTATAAGTTTAATGACAATAAACTTTGAATTGAATTGAATTGAATTTAAAATAACCGTGGCTTTTATATCATGATTCCATTAATTCAAAGTCGAAAGCAAGTCAACGTGTGCTGGTCGAGAAGATTCATAAATCTACGATAATTCAAAATGACATAATTTATTTGTTGTGTTAGCCTTTATTTGTTTTCACATAATTAACATTTGCTTTATGCATATTTTTTATTATTATTTCTTTTATCACTTCTGGCGAGGTATAATTATTTCTCATACAGAGCGTATAACAGTGCTGATAAGTATCTGACAGTTTTTTTGACTGAACTTCAGTTTAGAGTTTAATTTGCAGAATTTCGTAATTATTTCAGAGAATTGATACTGTACATATAATAAACCTTATCAAGGGACACATAAAAAATTATAATTGCTTCGCAACTAATAAAAAGTCCTCCCTGGAGTTACTTCTCACGACATAAATATAATTCACCCACTTCTAAATAGTTGTTATTATGCCCAGCGACTATAAGTCGGAGGCATATTGTTTTACCCTTGTCTGTCCGTCCGTCCGTTCGTTCGTCCATCCGTCTGTACGAATAAAAACACAACTTACTTTTGAAGTTTTTTAGAAACATTGCAACCACATTCAAATGACTTCAAAGGAATCTTACTAACAATAAGTAAACACACACACACACACACACACACACACATCTTTCGGAATATTCAAAATGGCTGCGGTTGACATGGAAACTGAAAAAAGGCGGGAAAATTAAAGTGCCTCAAATTGGATGAAACTTTACAGGAAGGTTGTCCAGCACCCATAGAAATGATTTTGGGTCTAAATTTTCAAAATGGCTGCCGTTGCCATGAGAACTCGAAAAAGGCAGGAAATTTAAAGTTTCTCAAATTAGATGAAACTTTAAAGGAAGGTGCCTAGCATCCATAGAAATGATATTGGCTCTCAAAATTTTCAAAATGGCTGCATGTGTCATGGAAACTGGAAAAATGGGTGAAAATTCAAAGTTACTCAAAATGGATGAATTTTTTCAGAAAGGTAGCCTACCAGCCATAGAAATGATTTGTGGGCTCAGAATTTTACTTGTATATTTTGTAGAAAAAAGGGGAGATATATCATCGCGTCCATA
>MJUU01001269.1:0-13240 GCA_002080025.1 Modiolus philippinarum
ATCACTATATACCCTCCGCTTTTACAAAGCGGGGGTATAATAAAGACACAGAATTCAGACATGAAAATAAGGAGCACCGATACTTAATTGATTTCAAAGCAACTGTAATTCTAGGCTATAGGGTACCTGATGAGGATTTACGGCCTTGGTCATACTTATTGACCTAAATGATATCCGAAACACTTGGTCACAAGAATTAAAGTATATATAATACACAAATAAAACCAAACACACGTAGTATATAATGCTATATATACAATATACACCATTGATTGAAGGATCTACCATCTTTTCCTATTGGTATATCTGATTATTTAATGAAATAAAATAGACAAGAAATTGGTCTGGAGAAATTTTTATATCTAACAGTAATAATATACAGAAAGGAAATTTTTGAAGTTGATTGCCTCTATGAAAAAACTGAAAGGTTCCATGTGGAAGTAACTACTTTGCTATTACAAAAAGAACAATACCGTGTCCACTATGAACATATTACTACGTACAGATATATTTGCTCGGATAGGTTCTGGACACATATTTTATGTTTAAGTATCACATACTGATCAATTAATTACGCATGTCATATGACAAATAACTTAAATGCACCTAATTTTGCTTGGATTGGTTCTGGACTCGTTTTTAATTTAAAAATGTAGGACTTGAACGAGCTATTTACTGGACGTTGCCTACTATTTATATCCTTTGTAGGTTTGGGTGAAAAATTTTTAGGATTATTATTTCTGAAAAATTTCTGTGGTTTATTAAACAAGTGTGGACCCAAATTGAGGTCTCGCCCGTCACTACTTGGTCGCAAAATTGATGTGAACACTCGAACTGACTAACTCAGAAAACTTAACATGTTCGCTAGGCTGTGAAAATAGGGTAACTTGCAAAAGCAATATAGCAGACTGTCATGCAAAACTAAAATGCTAAATATCAGTGATAGATACTAAAAAACCAAACATGTTCACTAGACCGTGAAAAATAGTTCAAGGGCCAAAGCCAAATAGCAGGCTGTTATGTTCCATCTAAGACAAACCCACATACCAAATATTATTGACCTTACATTAATAGATACTGGGAAACTTAACATGATCACTGGAGCCATATAGCAGACTGTCATGTACTACCCAAGACCAACCTATATACCAAATATCATTTACCTACCACTTATAGTTACTGAGAAAATGACCTAATCACAAAACCTTACATGCTCACTAGACCATGAAATTGAGGTCAAGGACAAAAGCCATATGACAGACTGTCATGTATTACCCAAGACCAACCTATATACCATATATCATTGACCTACCACTTATAGTTACCGAGAAACTAAACTAAACACAAAAACTTAACATGTTCATTAGACCGTAAACTTGAGGTCACAGACAAAAGCCATATAGCAAACTGTTATGTACTACTCAAGGCCAACCTATATACCAAATATCATTAACCTACCACTTATAGTTACTGAGAAAATGACCTAATCACAAAAACTTAACATGAAAGTTTACTTTGTACGCATATGTCTCGCTTTCCGCGCCTTTCGTCGTGGGCGAGACAAAAATTGTGTTTTAGGAGAAAGTGAAAAATCATCAGCTAAACCTGCAGCAATTTCCAGAGTTTCAGCTTTTTGCTCATCAATAAAAGTTTTAATGTCAGTACTAATACATCTTTTAAATTCTTCAATTAAAACTAGCGGACGTAATTTCTCATGATTGTTATTTATTTTCTTTGATGAACACCAACGATCAAATAGTTGCTCTTTTGTTCTAGCAAACTCTACATAGGTTTGGTCACTCTGTTTTTCTGCATTCCTACATTTTTGCCGGTAAGCTTCAGGGGCCAGTTCATATGCTTTAAGAATTAACTCTTTTACAGTGTCATGATCTGAAGCCTGTTCTACTGACAACTGAGTGTAAATTTCCTTGGCTTTACCAATTAACACACTCTGTAATAACATTGACCAATTATGTTTTGGCCACTTTAAATTCTAAGCTATTTTCTCAAACTGCAGTAAATTTTTGTGAACATCCTTTTGAAGCTTCTCAAAATTCACCACCTGACACGTAGACATGAATTGTTCTGGATCAAAAGACATCTTGAAATAATTTTCTTGCTGACTTTTAAAAATTTTCAATTTGACAAAAATATAATAATTTCTTTCTTAAACAATTTCGAAGATCCCGGACGAGCCCCCAATTTCTATTTTTAGTAACAGCACCCATGTTGTTTGATCTACGGTCATAAAAATCACAAACTTGAAAGAACATACCCTGGTGATGATTCAGGCCAAGTTTGGTAAGCATTGGTCCAGTAGTTTCAGAGAAGAAGATCATTGAGTAAAAGTTAACGGACGGACGACGGACGCCGAGTGATGGCAAAAGCTCACATGGCCTTTGGCCAGGTGAGCTAAGTATACCGAAGTTGCATATAAAAAACACAGTAAATTTTGTTATGCCGCACACGTGTTTCAAGGGGTAACCTCCCATCAGCAGCATTAAAATCTATATCTCATCAAGGTATTGAAATGAATTTTCACAAGAGTTGCAGCAGACCAAAGGAATGAAAATATTACAGTTAAAGACCTTTAAAAATGATCATATCTAGAAAAATTGCAATTATTGATTTATATCTTTAAATGGGGCATTTTTTTCAATTTTTTTGGACGGAAGAACAGAAAGTTATACTTTTTTTCCGGCTAACCGATAGAATAGCCACGGCCTTAAACTTAGGTATCAACAGTAGATAAAATATGTTCTCCCATTCTCAGCCGCGTTGGTTAAATGTGCACGCGAACATTTAACCAATGGGCATTGATTGAACATCTAACATAATTCCCACCATTTTGTATTTTTCGAGTTTTTAAGAAATTTCATTGGGGAAAGCCAGTCTTATACAGATAGGTCGTGCTTCCGTCTCGATGATAAAATTTCGGTTAAAGCTCACACTTTTTGAAAATCGAAATTTTACTATCTTTAGTGAAGCTTGGAATATATTCCTTCCTCAAAGAGAATCTACTTGTTATTAACTAGATTTCATGATTTAATATATGAATGGAAATCACCTATTAAATATGTCGTACTCTGGAAATCACCCAAATATATGTGCTTATTCCATTTGTTTTCTGATATATATGGATTTTAATTCTATTTAAACTGTTTAAATTCGTTTTTTTTGGTTAACAAAAGAGCATTTCATTTTTTTATTTCCTCCAATAGCTATAGCTTTCTACAGAAGAGAATTATGTAGTCGTCTTCAGCTTTGATACGGACCAGTTTCACTTTTGTGCAGGTTTCTAGCTTCAATCATTGGAACGTGAAACCCTCGTATGGTCAGTTCGTTTAGAAATGGAATTGTCCGTAGAATGCGCATAGTTATATTTTTTTGGTTTGGTTGACTTAGAAAAAAGGAAAGGAATTTTATATAGAACATTCCTTTTCACCCAATTTTTTTTACGTATTCGCGAATTCACCCACATTTTTTACGAGCAGATTAGGCCACGTGATGCTAGATCTATAGTGTAATGTAAACACGTCAGTCGAAAGTTGCAAGACTGTAACATTTCTGGTCAAACAACTCGTGATGACGACCATAGAATTAACGGAATATTAATTTAATAAATGTTTCCTCGATCATTTTCCTGGAGGATTTTTTTCTTGTTAGTGCTTAAGTCCCCATATTTGGAATGAATTTTTAACATAATGTAAACGTTGGGGCAATTTTCGCTATATTCGCCGATCAAGAAAATTCCGTGAAAATTTCCCCCATGCCAATCGTTTGGCTTTGAAGTCTTACATGCGAAAGCAATGAAATGGTCGAAGATTATAGGCTCTGAGCGCGAAAATAACCCGCTCGCGAAATGTTTGTCAAACAAACCGCGAAAATAACACCCCGCGAAAATTTCCACGTTTATAGTATCGTATCAGGTGAGATACATTATATATAGTACCTACATGGATATACCAATGAGTGGAAAATAAACGATAGGAAAACTGAAATCATCACGTTTGATTCTAGTTTTAGTCGACCAAATTTATTAATTTCGAGAATTAATTTTTAATTTAAATAGGAAAAATGAAATGGAGTGAATGTACATGTGACAAAAACGCACACTATACATGGAAAACTCCAGTTTATCAAGGACAGGGCTTTTATTCCTGTCTACATTTTGATGTCGCCTGAGGGTCTTCAAGCCAACTGTTATAGTTTTTCTAATTCTTTAATTTCGAGTTGATTGGGATACACAACTCAGATTGAAGTACTCATTGAAATATGAATTATTGAGTGAAAAAAAATCTTCAAGCGAAATTCAACAACCTAGCAATGGTCTTTTTCTCATCTTAATAGATTTTATATAAACTCGGATTTCGTTAAAATGCAGAAACAGATTGGTAAGCAGGGTTGCACAGAAATCTACATTGAAAAACAAATGCATATAAACTACTTGTAAAAACAAAATACCACCGAGAGATACATGGGAATATGAGTTGTTAAAAAGATGAATTTAAAATCTAAAAAATAATATTAAGTTTTAAAAACCACATGGCAAAATTAAAAAGATGGGAAATGCTAAAACGTATTTCTAGTTTTTTTTTAATTTTGCTTTGTGTGTTTTTAAAATTTTACGTTACTTTTTAGATATTAAACGTTATTTTTTAGATTTTAAATTTATTCGTTTTAACAGATACATGTTATATTTAGTATAATTCCAGTTAGCCATAATCCACAAACTTGAAATTGCAGTCTTTCAAATGTCTTCAGCAACATTATGCTAAAAATTCACAGCAATAAAAGATTTGGTTTGCACAGAAGATGTCAATTATTATAATACTGCACCTACGACTGCAATGCAACATGCATAGCCTGATATGGCTGAAAGTTTTCGAGGTCGTATAAAAGACGAAATCCTTCATAGTGCTTATAAATCAGCATAACACAAACGTTACCAATACCCCGTCTCAGTGAGATACTGCCCGAGGTTATTCACCAGCCCAGTAGTCAGTACTTCTGTGCTGACCCGAAAAATTCTATTTGAAACCTTACAATATCTAATTTTTTGTCAATTTTGTTGAAAACTAAGGAGTTTCTCAATCATGCAAAGCTCTGTCCTTAGCTGATTTTGGCTTTACATTTAGACCATATTGGTTATTTGTTCACTATCAGTTTTTATACACCTTTGAGTTTACGGTCTTCCAACATTTAGATTTTATCTGCACTGAAGTGACCTAAGTTGTCGAAATGCGCATATGCAGAATTTAAATTCACAGTAACCTCGGTTATTTGAAAATCTGAGTTTTCTTACATCATTTTTTTCTTAACAGTTCAAAATTAGTGCACTACTCCGAAGATACACATAATTTTATTCGATATTTGAGAGTCAAAGTACCAAAAGAAAATAATTGCAAAAACTATAGTCTTTTGCATGGTCAAGAGGGAGTACAGTTATGCACCATGGACCAAAATGAACTATTATGTGTCGTATTTTGATCTGTATTTTGCCTTTTTCTAATGATTATTGTGTTCCCTGTGTCAACAGCCACATGGAAATAATCTACTATTCGTAGTAACCCTTGTAAGATTTGATGCCTCAAACATTTACATGATTCTAGAAAATACAAAATTTATGATGCAACAAACGCAGCATAATGACGAAAAATGTCAAGACTCAATAAAAAACCAAATTTGTCAAAAACATGAATGAGAAAATTTTCAAAAATAATTCAACATTTAAATGTACCATTAGAAAATGTGTACATTAGGAGAGATAGAGCAGCGCTGGCTGACAAATTTATGCTGGATAGATCTGCACAAATTATAGCATGACAACAAAATCATTTAATAGAGATGATGGTTTCTCTGAAGGGTCAAAAGAAAGTCAAAAACAGCAACAAAAATCTGTATTTAAATATTTGTATCAATTGCCTGGCTTTACCACTTTGTTCCAATTACATTTACCCACATTCTTTCATTGTTTATCAGATACTGCAGTTTAGATTTAAGAAATAAAACATGGCCGCCATACTATATTGTCATTATAACATGGGCTTGAGTTGTTTTTGCAAATATTTTATCCCGAGCGTTAGCGAGGGGTAAAATATGCAAAAACAACGAAAGCGCATGTTATAATGACAATATAGTATTTGGCGGGTATGATTTATTTCGATTCTAATATGGAAATTTCATCCATTTTATATCCAAAGCGAGCAGCGACTATCTAATGGTTCCATAACATTTTGATTTTGATAAACAAACTCGCTGACAAAAAACTTTCCACAAATACAATAAAAACTTACTTTTGTTTGATTTAATCGCTATTTAAACTGTAGAGAATGCCTCAAGTCCTCTTAATCTCCATTCCAACTTTCCATCCAACGCTGCTTACGAACCGGACATTACGATTTTATTTGTGACGTCACAAGCAAGAAAATTAAAGTTTGTCCCGAACATTGCCTTTTCAAGAAGTAAAAAATTCCATAATGAATTTTGAAAACAAATTTAATTAAAAATGTGTTAGTTGTTGGTAGATTTTGACAGTTAAAATGAAAAATATATTCAAAATATGCAACAGAAACTATGCATCTTTTGCGCATGTGCTAAGAGTGTTATATTGGTATTATAACACGACGCTATTTACAAAGCTAATACAGGAAGCCATATTAGAATCACTTATTTATAATGAATAGAGTTTGCAACTAAATTAATTTCTTGTTGTGAAAACATATATCAACTAGCAAACACCCAATCCACAAAAAGCAAAAAATAAAGCAATGGCAACGTGTTCCCCAAAAACAAGAATCTCTACAGGTACTCTAGAAGGATACACACGTAGTACCCGTCACACAGCCCTTTAAGTTATATTCATGTATATAAGTAATAAAAAAACTTATCAAAATCTATTATCATCTGTGACATAGAACTAATATTAAAAGAAAAAACTTTCTAGTATCTTCTAGAAGGCAGCTCCGATGGATTAACTAAAGGTCTATCAAGTGACAGTATCGCTCACAGTCTATGTGAAATGGTCCAAAATGTAAACTAACTTTATAATGGTTCAAATTTGTTCAGTGGTGTAAAGATTTTAAGTGTTTCTATACGATCCAGTGTTCATATATGTTTCACGCTGGCTAGTTTTTGAACCCGATACTGTGGCCAAGATTGAATCCATTGGTTCAGTAGTTTCATTCGTCGGTAAAAATTAAAATAGAGAATAAAAAGATAACAGGAAACACCTACAATTGCTGAAAAACAGTCACATGCCACAATGTACCTAGGAACTGCACAAGAAAAAAACACAATTAAAACAAAAGACAAACGTAAACAAAGATAGGAACTCGGGACAGCCGGGAGTTCACATAGGGTCCCTACTGACGATCATTTTGTGTAAAATGCGAACATGAGAATTATACTATAACTAATCCAAGATTCTGATTATCGCAAAATATTCAACGAATGATCGAACAACGCAGTAATTCACGAATGCGCGGAGCGCATGAGTGAATTACAGCGTTTTTCGATCATTTAGGATTAGTTATAGTTTTTATTATATAGATCTTCATGTATATTTGATGGTTCCATTGATGATTCATTTCATGAACTACGTTTTCAAAATTAATCCGCTATGACGTTTACTTAACAACAACGTTGACGACGTCTATTGTGACGTCACTTCCTAGAGTGAAATTATGGAAAATAATTTCACAGTTAATTATCACTTTTCTTTCACTGGGAAATCTCAATCTTTCACCGCTATCTATATAATAACAATTTTTAACCGAGAACTATACAAAGACTATCGTGAAATTATTTTGTTCCCATTGGTCCATTTGTTTGAGAAAATAAGGTTTTTGAATGTGTTCCCATGGGATGTAATGTTAAAAACTATGTTCCTCTTATGTTTTGAATAACGTGAAAACCCCGCACACAGCCATTTTTGCAAAGGAGCTATCCAAAGAATATCGTGACGAGTTGCCTCCAAAGGCCATATTTGAATGCATCCCTGCATGGTCTATTGTTAAATTTATTCTGCTGAAGGCCATATTGGATAAAGTCAGAACCTGAAAATAACGCCTTTTTTGCAGGGGACCAATCAAAAACTATTGTGAACAAGTTTGGTTCCAAGTTACACAGTCGCTCGGACGAAGACGAAAAATAATGGCAATGGCAAAAGCTCATCCTGGCTATTTTCGGAATTTCGACACCACATACAAAAAAATCCCATAACAATGAAAATAATAATTGTCACAGGACAAAAAAAAATGCTTAAGAGAAAAACATCGTATTTGTAGCAAAGATGAATTCTGAAAAAAGATTAAAATTGGTGATCGTTTTTGTGTGTGTTTTCTATTTTTGTTTTGTTTTGCTTTATTTTGTCTGTTTGTTATCCCCTCACTTTTCTGAAGAAAATGCGGGGATATTGTTTTGGTCCCGTCCGTCCGTCCGTCTGTCCGTTAGATGGACCTTGTCAGTGGAACTCCTTGCTCATTTCTGAATTTAGTGTTTTAACTTTGTTATAAAATTGTTGCATATATGCTGCAGATGCGCAATAAGCTTTCGGATTTTTGATATTGGTCTTGGTGCAAACAAGAGGCCCCAAGATGTCTATTTTATACATGTGAGCTTGTCAGTGGAACTCCTCCTACATTTTTGGATTTAGTGTTTTAATTTTGTTATAGATTCGTTGCATATATGCTGCAGATGCGCAATAAGCTTTCAGATTTTTTTATATTGGCCTTGGTGCAAAAAAGAGGCCCCAAGAGGTCTATTTTGACAGCTGTGAGCTTTTCAGTGGAACTCCTCCTTCATTTTTGGGTTTAGTGTTTTAATTTTGTGATAGATTTGTTGCATATAGTCTGCAGATGTGCAATAAAGTTTCAGAAATTTGATTCCGGTTCCGACTCCTGAAAGTCTCAAAGGGAATTCTACCTAGCAACCATACATGTAGTAATTCGTTCAATTAGGACTAACATTTTCACCAATTGAATTTAAAAAAAAAAATGATTCCAATTTTGGTAAATTTCCTGAAAGTCTCAAAGACCACTTATTTTTTGGACATCTACCTAGCAACCATACTGCTAGGATATGTTTCTATTGGGGCAAACATTTTCATCAATTGGTTTTCAAAAATGTTTAATTCCAATTTTGGTTAATTTCCTGAAAGTGTCAAAGACCACTTATTTTTTGGAACTCTACTTAGCAACAATAGTGTTAGGATTTGTTTCGATTAGGGCAATCATTTTCACCAATTAGATTTTCAAAATAATTGATTCCAAATTTGGTAAATTTCATGAAAGTCTCAAAGACCACTCATTTTTGGAAATTCTACCTAGCAACCGTATATCCTTGTATACTTTCTAAGAAAAATAGTGACTATCAATAATTTGATTTTAAAAATGTTGAGGAAAATTACCCCAAGGGTCTATAACGACTGTTACAGGTGAGTGCGAGGATGGCCATCTTTTCTGATGGCACCACTTCTAGTTTGTTTTGTTTTGCTGTGATATTTGTTTTGTTTTGTTTGTTTGTTTGTCTTTTGTGTGTGTTTTTTTGTTTTTTGTTTTTGTTTTCATAGCTAAATAAGATAAATGGAGAGCTTTAAATATCATTTAATATGAAATGAATAGGTAAATATTTATGCAATAATGAAACCAACCGATTATGTGAAAAACAGTGGTTGAAACTATTGATTATGACTTTAAGATCGGAATAGACCAGCCTATCACGTTTTCACTACAACGGAATGTAATATTCTTTTCAAACACACTAATACAATTCTCATATTGGGTTGAGTTTGCCGTTTTGAAATTTACAATACATATTCCTACAACCAGTAAACTGATGATTACCTGAGTATCGAGAGTTGTTTGTGTTTTTGGGTGGGTGTTTTTGCTTTTGTATGTTTTTACTATTCATTGTCAACACTTTCTTGAAGTTTTTTATTGCAAAAATAATTTTTAAAAAATCGTTTTGTTTCTTAATTATTATATAGATAGCGGTGATTTATCGAGTTTTCTCAGCTAAATAAACTTCATATTGTCATAGGTGAAAATAAAGGATTTCTAGTCACTGGGTGACGTCCTAATGAAGCGACGTCACAATATCTCTTCAATGTCGTCGTAAAGTAAGCAACTGGCGTATTGACATGAAATCTTAAATCTTGGTTTTTGAGTAGAAAATCTATATCATAAAAAGCTTAACTAATCGCCCATCATGAATATCAATAAAAATGTCACTCGTGTCGATCAACGCAGTGGATTAAACTCGTTGCGGAACAAAATTCCGCAACTCGTTTTATCCTTCTGCGTTGTTTGGCACTCTCAACATTTTTATTGATATTCACGACGGTCAATTAGTTATACTATATTTTTTTTCATATATATTTTCATCTCCCTTGTTAGTGCTTTTTTCTCCTTTCTTCCGCCCCCTTTCTCCCTTCTCCCTTAACCCTGTCAACCCCCTTATTATTTACTGTCATGAAAAAAATGTATTTTAGGGATGAATCGTAAGCCTGTGACCGCCATCTTCGCTAGCCAAGGGTTACAATCCGCTCCTCTCCTCTTCACCCTTGACAGATCGATCCACATTTTTTGAAACATTAGTTTCAAATTATCTCCCGGGGCTTTGAAGTAAGAGTTTCAGTATGATTTCTTGTAACAATTAAAGCTTATTTATTGCATCCAATAATATAACAATTCAAAACATATTTAACTATAAGCAAATACCCCTTCAAAAGTAAAGAAACATTATAAAATAGTGGGAATTTGCAAAATAGATAAATAGTAATGGTGCATTACATGAAACCCCGCCACGTTTCACAAAATTTTAAGTTTAAAGAGGCATAACTCTAGATCCCTGTGTACTTCTGAACCCAAAATTATACTTGGCCTATGTTTTATGGCAAACAACTTACATACCAAATTAGAAGTCTGTATGTCATTTCATTCACAAGTTATCAGTCAGAAACCCTATAATTTGCAAAATTTCAAACTTTCAAGGGGCATAACTCCAGAACCCCTAAGACCTCTGAATCAAAAATCGAACTTGGTGTAAGTTTTGTGGTACACAAGTTACATACCAAATTTGAAGGCAATATATTATTTCATTCACAAGTTATGAGTCGGAAACCCAAAAAGTCGCAAAATTTCAAAGTTTCAAGGGACATAATTCCAGAACCCCTTCGACCTCTAAACCCAAATTCAAACTTGGCCTGTGTTTTGTTATTAACAAGTTACATACCAAGTTTGAAGACAATATATTATTTCATTCACAAGTTATCAGATGGAAACCCTAAAATTCGCAAAATTTCAAAGTTTAAAGGGGCATAACTCCAGAACCCCTTGGACCACTGAACCCCAAATCGATCTTGGCCTGAGTTTTGTGGTAAACAAGTCACATACCAAGTTTGAAGACCTTATGTTATTTCGTTCACAAGATATCAGTCGGAAACCTTCGGGGACAGACGGACGGACTGTCTGTTTCTCAATAACTACAAGCTACAGGTCGATGATATTTGATATATAGCTTGGTCTTGGTTAGTACATGTCAGTCTGTCATATTGACTTTTGACCTTGACCTCAATTTTACGGTCCAGTGACCAGGTTAAGTTTTTTTTGCTTAAGTCTGTTTCTCAATAACTACAAGCTATAGGTCGATGATATTTGGTATATAGCTTCGTCTTGGTTAGTACATGTCAGTCTGTCATATTGACTTTTGAGCTTGACCTCAATTTCACGGTCCAGTGACCAGGTTAAGTTGTTTTGCTTAAGTCTGTTTCTCAATAACTACAAGCTGGATGATATTACAAGTCAATGATATTTGGTATATAGCTTGGTCTTGGTTAGTACATGTGAGTCTGCTATATGGCTTTTGACCTTGACCTCAATTTCACGGTCAAGTGACCAGGTAAAGTTTTTTTGCTTAAGTCTGTTTCTCAATAACTACAAGCTTTGGGTCAGTGATATTTGGTATACAGCTTGGTCTTGGTTGGTACATGTCAGTCTGCCATATGACTTTTGACCTAGACCTCAATTTCATAGTCTAGTTAACATAGTTCAGTTTTTCTGATTAGAAAAGTTTCTCAATTACTTTAAGAGGTACGGTAATAATATTTGGCTTGTAGGTTGCTGTTGAGTAGTACATGGCTGTTTTAGCGATCAAGCAGGGACGGGCGAGACATCTTTTAGGGTCCACTCTTGTTATATTTAAATCCTGAACAAAAAATACATTGAAAATAGTCTTTTGCATTAGAGCTAAAGAATTTTTTATGTTACTGATAAAAAATAGATACGAGAATGGAAAATTTTAATATGATATTTATAAATATCTTTATCACGCTTTGTCTATTTATAAAAATTAGAAAAAACATTATTGAAAAAATCAGTATTTGATATTCGGAAATACATTTAATATCAAAACGCATTATCATTATAGAAAAAGGTCATATTTTCTTATAGTACAGTGACTAAAAAACAAAAATTTCAACTTTAATGGACCAGCATACCTCATGGCTGATTTTTATATATAGTGTATAGGAAGTTATGGTGCGTTTATTTTGCCCTGTCCTAAAAGGCAGAAGTGGTGCAGAATTTAGAAAATTAAGGTTAAAGATCAAGACTGAAAATCAGCAGAAAAAGCCATACTTTTGCAAAAAAGGGGAACAGCAGCCACATTTTAAAATATTTTAACTTGTCCTTTTGCAAAGTTGACATGGGAAGCATACCCTAGAAAATAATAGCGCCATCAGATTTATATTGGAAGTATTTGAATTGAAAAACGGCTGTTACTTTTCACTCCCTCTATGATTCTGGAAAAAAAGTTTGGGGTGTTGATTTTCCCGAATACCCGACAAAATAGATGAGATATCTCAAACGCACTTTTAATTTTAAAAAGTAACATTAAATAATATTTTTAGATAGTTTCAAGGAAATTCATTCTTTAAAAGACTGTTTTGTGACTGCTTGATTATGACCCCCTCGCATGAAAAATTATTACAAAAAGCAAAAGCAAAGTTTTCACGACAGTGAAATCAGACAACGTTTTTTTAAACAATTCCCAGTGGACTGTACCTGCAGGACTGACACTCAAATACTCAATATCTCTCCGTGCATGTGTCTGTCTGTCAGTCCGTCTCTAGGGCCATTATATAGTTGCTTTAGCCTCAACTTCTCAACGCTCAACGAAACTGGCAAATAATCTTTCTTCTTATTTTATTTTAAGACACCGAGCTGACTATATATATATA
>MJUU01001269.1:15767-39034 GCA_002080025.1 Modiolus philippinarum
AATACAAAATTGCGTGTGTTATGACTTTCTATTGGCAAACATTTACTCTCTTGTGAATTACACCAAGTAAATCGCAACTAGCTTGAATCTGTTTATGCGAATCTAAGGAATTAAACCACTTTTATACCCCCTAAAGTGGATGTGGCAGCAGTGAGAATCCTCGAAGTGACAAATTTAAAGGTCCGAAAATCGCTTCAAATTTCCATTACTCAATGCACTTTTTTTCTCGTTTTTAAATCCAATCACATGACTTGCTGTATTTTCAAGTGACTTTCAGCTTTTAATTGATACACAATGCATATTTTGGCTTTACAATGCGTATTTCAACTGTTTGCGTGAAACCCGTAAAATTATGACGTAACATCGGTTTTAATGTCCAAATATGGTATTCAAAAGCCATTGACAACAAAACATTATAAAATTTGACAAAATAGATCCAACTTGATAGTAAGGTATCAAAATAAGCAGCTTTTGATGCAAATCCGATTTTTGTGATTTTTTGTATTAGGTATAACACCACTAATTCACTCTCCCATAGACTCCCATGTTAAATTACGCATGTTTGAAACTTTGTAGAAATTTTACTAAAAGTTCAAATGAAGTGACACATGTCTCAACTCAAAAAGGCATCCTCAAAGAAACTCTCATGAGAAAATCAACCCCCTTAACTTGCATGTAAGAAAAAACTGGTTCCCGGCAGTGAACAACACAAGGATCGGTACTTCCTGCTTGAAGTTTCAACATCAATATCTATTTCAATCGGTCAATGTTGAATTTTCCCGCCTTTTTTGGCGGCTTTTATGAAAATGGCAGTCAAAAAATAATTTTAAACACCAGTTTCGAAATCCAAAAAGCATGGCAAACATTTTATCAATTTACACTTAACCTTAATCTTCTATAGTCTTGGAAATAAAAGATAAAAAATATAAAAATTTTGAAAATTCGGTGAAAAAAGGGCAATAACTCCTACAAGGGTTTTTGGATTTTCTTCAAAATTTCAGGGTTTGTAGATCTTGATATGCTGAACTTTTTTGCAATATACACTTGACCTCTATCTGTTACACTTTTTGAAATAAGATATTAAAAATGCACAAATTTTGAAAATTTTACGGAAAAAGGGCAATAAAATGGAATAAAAAAGATAACAGGAAACACCTACAATGGCCGAAAAACATAGCCACATGCCAAAAAGTAAATAGGAACTGCACAAGAAAAAAACCCACAATAAAAATACAAAAGACAAACATAAAAAATGATAGGAACTCGGGACAGCCGGACTTGGTACCGGCACTAGCAAAAGCCAGCGGTAGGGTTAAACCGGTTTATGGGTACCCAAACTTCCCCTTTCTCTGTCCCGTTTCCCTATCGTAGAATAAACATACGAATAAAAGACTGGTCTTTGGATTTTCTTCAAAATTGCAGGGCAGGTAGATCTTGCTATGCTTATCACTTTTACTCCCTGTCAGATTTTTGATATCTGTAACGGTTTTTGAGTTATTTGCAAAAAACAGCAATTTACCCCTATGTTCTATTTTTAGTAACAGAAGCCATGTTGTTTGGTCTTCGGACTAATCGAACACAATTTTGAAACTGCATACCCTGGTAATGCTTAAGGTCATGTTTGGTTACAATTGGCTCAGCAATTTCAGAGGAGAAGATTTTTGAAATTGTTTACGGACGACGGACGGACGACAGACGGACGACGGACGCAAAGTGATGGCAAAAGCTCACATGGCCTTTTAGGCCAGGTGAGCTAACCATGGGAAAGTAGGTCATTCCATACTGGTATCGTGATCTAGAAACGCTCATTGGCAAGATTGTGTCTTTCTCATTAAAAGGTTCTGCATGTGTCGATTTTTTTTTTTATTTCTTCATAATAATTTTCGTCAGATTTAAATAATACATACAGTGTACTAAGTATTCAGTTTTAAATGATTATTTTCTCTCCCTCAGATGCAGAAAATTTTACAAATAAAGCATCTATAGGTGATCATAGGTAACACATTCGAACAATCCTAAAATCGCAGTAATATCCAATCAGAAAACAGAGAATATTAATTGCTTCAACAGTTGCCAGGTTTAAGCGTCCATTTATACAAGAGGTCAAATGCAGCCGTAAATGAATTCGTCGAAAAAAGAACACTAGCATTAGAATACGCAGAGTCTGTTTACAAACGGATAATTTGACTGTCAAATCAAAATTGACGCCCTAGGAATTTCAAATAATGTACTGTTATTGCTTAAAACTAATTCTAATATCGTTAAATGTGCAAGTTACATGACAGTTCCAAATAAAATGTTTTCTTCAAGATTATTTTTAATGAATTGCACATTAATGTAACATTCTTAATACAAGAAAGAAGCTGTCAAGTTGACAGCAAAACGGGTTTTCTTTGACATGGACAGTTTATCTTACACATAGGTTGACCCTGAATATTTGAAACAACGGCAGCAGAATACCGAAGGAACAAAGGAGTGGAATTTACAAAAATCGAATTACAAAGACATGGCCAAAACGAGAACACAGAAAACAATGACGCTAGACACAGAATACAATGACGTCGGACAGACAAAAAGCACAGAAATAGAAATCACAACATTTAAAACAAAGGCACCACAGTGTGAACTCCAGTGAAACTGAGAGTGATACCAGGTGCTCCAGAAGGGTAAGCATACATGTATCCTGCTCTGTTAACAGCACCCGTCACACTGTAAGTGAGGAAACTATGTTTTTCAAAGATCTGTTAGGTAGCTGATTAGTTATTGTCTTTTGCTAACCCTCAGACAAATCCAATTAAAAACCAAGGTACGTGTTACTTCTCTAACCTTCAAACAGTACCAAGATTAAATTTTGAAAAGGCTTCTGCAATCAATTTAGTATTCAAACATGGACAAGGACAGATCAGTACCACAAACATCAGTAACGACGACAAAACTAAAATTTGACAAGACAAAACAATAAAATTAAGCACTAACAATATGAACTCCCATAAAAACCGAGAGCGACCTCAGGTGGTCCGGAAGGGTAAGAATGTCCTGCTCTGTGAACAGCACCCGTCACACTGTGAGTGAGTCAATCCAGGAAAATGTCAAAACTGGTAGTCAAATTCGGGAAGACGTGAATCTAGCCGAAAATGTCCACTTTCATTTGGGATACTGACACATCATATCTTGGTGACGGCCATAGAATTTCTTTAAGGAAGAATTTAACATGGGTGTTTTTGCTCTGTTCAAAAAATCACTGTACAAACTACATGCTCGACAGTAAGGAATCAACTGTGAAATGTACACCCCAAAGGCTTGAGAGGTAGGTATATTGCTGCTAAGAAAGGGAAAATTCACAATAGGAGATTTGCTCCGGACAAATGGGGACACCCTATTGGTAAATATTTAATGTAAAATGATTAAGTTCAGAACTGATATATTTTGCACAAATTATCAGAAATCAAAATCAAAGTGCCATGCACATATTTGATATATGTACAACTGATCTGCAAAATAAAAACTTCCTGTCTCTAATACCGTACGAGATCTGCTCCGGACAAAGGGGTTACCCCATTGTAAAAAATTTGACGAAAAAATGACCAAGTTCAACAACTGATTTTTTTTTTTTTTATTTTTTTTTTTTTTTTTTNTTTTTGGCATTAATTATCAAAATTTAAAATCGAAGTACAATACACATCTGTGATATATGTCGTCGCTGGGCTTCCAAAATGTCATATGTTGAAAATTGGTAGTTTTGTGTTTATCTCATAGAAAGATTCAGCGGTCTTATTTCATATCCTTACAAAATTTCCTAGGGTTTATCCAATGAAATTCATTCTAAAATCACCTGTGACAAAGTTTCCAACATTTATTGTTTAATTATCTATGATTCCAAAATCTTGTATATTTTTCCAAACACTTTGTTTATTGAAATGGAAGGATTTAGCAGATTGTATTAAATCAAAACAGTGTATTTGTACTATAAACAACTTTACATCTCTTCCTTTTGAATCAGAACATGCCACAAATATAATTATCGACATTGTTTTTCTTTACCTTCATACGACATTTTGTAATGCAGACATTAATGTTGTACATTTAAGTTCTCCTTTTATTCAGGTATTATTCATTATAAATGATTGTTGCAGAGCCTTTTAGTTTGAGGGGATAAAGGCAACAAGAAGGTGTTTCGAATATTTGATTTCACTTAGCGCTGAAACTTTGAAATACAACTTTCAGTGGTCAACATTGTAAACTAGAAAAACTGTGAGCAAAGCTCACTAATAAATACCACCCACAACCCCATTTGATTCCAGAAATTATAAAATCAATCAAATGATATTCTGAAATATAAGGTACACATCTACATTATGTCATGAGCACTGTGCTAAAGTTTCATGAAAATATATTCAGTGGTTCAGGAGGAGTAGCGGATAAGAGATGGGTAACCACTAGTAATGTAATGGCCAAGTCAAGGTTTGGTATTGGAAACTCCAAAAATCAATCGAATCAAATTCTGAAATAGGAGGTGCACATCTACATTATGTCATAAGGACTGTGTTAAAGTTTCATGAAAATCTATTCAGTGGTTCAGGAGGAGTAGCGGATAAGAGATGGGTACCCCTTGTAATGTAAAGGCAAAGTCCATGTTTTGCTGAAATAGGAGGTGCACATCTACATTATGTCGTAAAGACTGTGTTAAAGTTTCATGAAAATCTATTCAGTGGTTCTGGAGGAGTAGCGGATAAGAGATGGGTATCAAATCAAATTCTGAAATAGGAGGTGCACATCTACATTATGTGATAAAGACTGTGTTTAAGTTTCATCAAAATCTATTCCGTGGTTCAGGAGGAGTGGTGGATAAGGCATGAGTACCCTGAGGTGTAGCGCACGGACGGACGGAAAGATGGTATAGGAAAGTCCAAAAATCAATCAAATCAACTTCTGAAATAGGTGGTGCACATCTACATTATGTCATAAAGACTGTGTTAAAGTTTCATGAAAATCTATTCAGTGGTTCAGGAGTAGCGGATAAGAGATGAGTACCCACTAGTAATGTAATGGGCAAGTCAAGGTTTGGTATTGGAAACTCCAAAAATCAATCGAATCAAATTCTGAAATAGAAGGTGCACATCTACATTATGTCATAAAGACTGTGTTAAAGTTTCATGAAAATATATTCAGTGGTTCAGGAGGAGTAGCGGATAAGAGATGGGTACCCCTTGTAATGTAAAGGCTAAGTCCATGTTTTGTTATGGGAAACCCCATTATGGCTAAGTCCATGTTTTGCTGAAATAGGAGGTGCACATCTACATTTTGTCGTAAAGACTGTGTTAAAGTTTCATGAAAATCTATTTAGTGGTTCTGGAGGAGTAGTGGATAAGAGATGGGTACCCCCTTGTAATGTAATGGCTTAGTCCATGTTTTGCCATGGGAACCCCAAAAATCAATCAAATCAAATTCTGAAATAGGAGGTGCATATCTACATTATGTGATAAAGACTGTGTTTAAGTTTCATCAAAATCTATTCCGTGGTTCAGGAGGAGTAGTGGATAAGGGATGAGTACCCTCAGGTGTAGCGGACGGACGGACGGAAAGATGGTATGGGAAAGTCCAAAAATCAATCAAATCAAATCCTTAAATAGGAGGTGCACATCTACATTATGTCATAAAGACTGTGTTAAAGTTTCATGAAAATCTATTCAGTGGTTCAGGAGGAATAGAGGATAGGATAAGAGATGGGTACCCCCCTTGTAATGTAAAGGCTAAGTTCATGTTCTGCTATGGGAAACCCCAAAAATCAATCAAATCAAATTCTGAAATAGGAAGTGCACATCTACATTATGTCATAAAGACTGTGTTAAAGTTTCATGAAAATCTGTTCACTGGTTCAGGAGGAGTAGCGGATAAGAGATGGGTACCCCTTGGTAATGTAATGGCTAAGTCCATGTTTTGCTATGGGAAACCCAAAAATTCAATCAAATCAAATTCTGAAATAGGAGGTGCACATCTACATTATGTCATAAAGACTGTGTTAAAGTTTGATGAAAATCTGTTCACTGGTTTAGGAGGAGTAGCGGATAAGAGATTGGTACCCCCTTGTAATGTAATGGCTAAGTCCATGTTTTGCTATGGGAAACCCAAAAATCAATCAAATCAAATTCTGAAATAGGAGGTGCACATCTACATTATGTCATCAAGACTGTGTTTACGTTTCATCAATATCTATTCAGTGGTTTAGGAGGAGTAGCGGATAGGAGATGGGTACCCTCAGGTGTAACGGATGGACGGACGGACGGACGGACGGAAGGACGGATAACCCCATCACTATATACCCCCCCCCACTTTTCAAGTGGGGGGTATAAAAACTGTGAGCAAAGCTCACTAATAAATACCACCCACAACCCCAGTTGATTCCAAAAATTATAAAATCAATCAAATGATATTCTGAAATATAAGGTACACATCTACATTATGTCATGAACACTGTGCTAAAGTTTCATGAAAATATATTCAGTGGTTCAGGAGGAGTAGCGGATAAGAAATGGGTACCCACTAGTAATGTAACGGGCAAGTCAAGGTTTGGTATGGGAAACACCAAAAATCAATCGAATCAAATTCTGAAATAGGAGGTGCACATCTACATTATGTCATAAAGGCTGTGTTAAAGTTTCATGAAAATCTATTCAGTGATTCATGAGGAGTAGCGGATAAGAGATGGGTACCCCTTGTAATGTAAAGGCTAAGTCCATGTTTTGCTATGGGAAACCCCATAATGGCTAAATCCATGTTTTGCTGAAATAGGAGGTGCACATCTACATTATGTCGTAAAGACTGTGTTAAAGTTTCATGAAAATCTATTCAGTGGTTCTGGAGGAGTAGCGGATAAGAGATGGGTACCCTCAGGTGTAACGGATGGACGGACGGACGGACGGAAAGACGGACGGACGGACTGACGGAAGGACGGACGGACAACCCCATCACTATATACCCCCACTTTTCAAGTGGGAGGTATAAATATACAGAGGGAATAATAACTATGTGAAATTTTTGAAACCCACAATAAAATATCGGAGGATAACTGTCTTACTTGTTAGACGGGTGGTTAGTGCGTAGGTCCTTGACGGACGAACGTGCGGTCAGCATATCTGTCTCACATACATTATCTGCAACGAAGAGACATAAGTTGTCGAAATCACAGGGGCTTGACTTTAAGCTGGAATGCTATGTACATATACTCATTATGTATCTTATTAAAAATATCTCTTATATACTTAACCTCATCTAGTATTTAGAGATATATTTTCCAATAAATGCTATATAACATCTATACACGATATGCTGATCTGAAGCCAAGCCCCTGATGTCGGAAAGACCCTCTGCAGAAACTCAATTTACAGTAACTTGGATATTTAGTTAAACACTAGCTCCAGCCTTCTAGAGTCTTTTTTCTACGGTATATCCTAATGATATAATTAAGGCGATTCCAATGTAGACGTCGAATTTTGGGGTGGGTGGGGGGCCGGGGTTGGATTTTGTGATGAATTGACATTTATTCGTCTGTAGATCATCAACCGTTCGTCTTCGTCTACCTTGTAAACTTACTCGTTTTCTACTGAAGTGTCCTTCACCAACAATGAATGTTTCAAAGTCTTGAAATTCTGCATATAGGCGTAATATAAATATTATTTTTTTAAACGGGTTTATAAATCATTCATTCAGAAACTACAAATGTTTTATGTGGGCAGTTTGGCACTAATTTTAAGGGTTAAAATTTCGTATGTCAGTTTCAGGCTTCATAATCAGACTTAGAGGTTCAAGTGATATTGTGCTGGCATCGGTATCGTAAATGTATAATTATTATCCCCCCGCTTAGCGAAATGTATGTAATGCAGTCCGTCCGTATGTATGTACGTACGTGCGTTTGTAATGCTCCCCGATAGCTCTGGAACTATAAGAGATACAAATTTGGAACTCGGCACCATACTAGAGTATGATCAGAAGTAGCGCACTGTGGATTCGGAATTTAGGTCAAACGCCCTAGGGGCAAATTATGGGCGAAAACGAATTTTCGCGATATCCAATAATTGAAGAAATTTCCAAGGCCATTTGGGCTATAAAGTTGAAACTTGGATATGGACTCACATATTATGTAGCAACTTCACAGAAGGTGTCGGAACTTTGGTATGACCCCTCAGGGCATGGCCTCTAGGGGGTCCAAAAAACGAAAAAACCGATTCCGCTGGAACTCCTCTTACACCTTAAATCGCAGAAACCTTGTAATAAGGGTATAAGTAGCACTATAAAAGTTGTCTGTGCCGAAGGTTTCGGAATTTTGAAATTTGCCCTCAGGGCAGAAATATGAGCGAAAATGTATTTCGAGATATCCAGTAATAAGCGAAATCTTCTGAAGTATTCATGTTTGGAAGCTGAAACTTTGTATGCAAGTTCGATTATATGCATCTCATTTACTGATGATAGCAGACTTTTGGTATGACCCCTGGGGACATGCCCTTAAGGGGCCAAGAAATGTTAAACAATTAGTACTCATCAGAACGACTGGAACTCTATGTATAATTTTGATTTTGTGGTTTATATTTTCATGAGGAATTATTGGAATTGCTCTTTGAATACGTTCTAAGCTTTTGGAATTTAGACCCCGGTGCCAAATTTGGTAAATTTCCTGAAAATGTCAAAGACTTATAATTTTTGGAATTTCAACATGAAGTTTTATAATTAAGCAATATTTTAATGTCATCATCTAGTATGAACACTAGGATTCCAAAAATATGATTCTAATTTTGGTAAATTTCCTGAAACTCTCAAAGACCAATTTTTTTTTGGAATTTTACCTAGCAACCATATCTTTTTTGATGCCTTATGGTTTTAATTATCATTATCAACGCTCAGATTGCAAAAACCTTGATTCTAATTTTGGTACAAGTCCTGAAACTCTCAAAGACCCATTATTTTTTGGAATTCTACCTAGCAACCATATCTTTTTCAATTATTTAGATTTATAAGGATGAATTTCAACTGTCAGGTTGCAAGAATCAATAATTCTAATTTTGGTAAATTTCCTGAAACTCTCAAAGACCAATTACTTTTTGGAATTTTACCTAGCAACCGTATCTTTTTTTATGTCTTATAGTTTCAATGATGATTTTCAATAGTCAGATTGCAAAAATCTTTGATTCTAATTATGGTAAATTTCCTGAAACCTTCAAAGACCTACTTTTTTGGAATTCTACCTAGCAACCATATCTTTTTCAATTCCTTACAGTACTGAAGATATTTTTCAATAATCAGAGTGCAAAAGACTGATTCTTATTTTGGTAAATTTTCTGAAACTCTCAAAGACGGATTTCTTTTTGGAATTTTACCTAGCAACCATATCTTTTTTGATGCCTTATAGTTTGAGTGATAATTTTCGATTGTCAGATTGCAAAAATTTTTGATTCTAAGTTTGGTAAAGTTCCTGAAACTCTCAAAGACTGATTATTTTTTTGGAATTCTACCTAGCAACCATATCTCTTTCAATTCCTTACAGTAAAAATGATGATTTTCAACAGCCAGGTTGCAAAAATCTTTGATTCTAATTTTGGTTAAGTTCCTGAAACTCTCAAAGACCCATTATTTTTTGGAATTCTACCTAGCAACCACATCTTTTTGGTGTTTTACAGTTACAATGATTAATTTAGTTTCAAAAACACTTGTCTTTTTTTACAAGGGGAGGGGGTCCAAAAAGGGGTAGCGGGGGGATCGCAATCGTTGATTGGCTGTTTTTTATTGATTTGGTTTTTCACGTAGAAAGTATGAAAAATAAAAAAAAATAGACCTTTTTTTGCTTCTACTGAAAAGTTGCAAAATTGCATATATGATTTATTGGAGGCCC
This sequence comes from Modiolus philippinarum, assembly GCA_002080025.1. Taxonomy (NCBI): domain Eukaryota; kingdom Metazoa; phylum Mollusca; class Bivalvia; order Mytilida; family Modiolidae; genus Modiolus; species Modiolus philippinarum. The sequence continues at coordinate 25,648 of MJUU01001269.1, forward strand.
AGTGACGATGTACAACTGATCCGCAAATTAAAAACTGTCTCTAATATTGTAGGAGATTTGCTCCGGACAAATGATGTATCCATTTGGCAGTTACCCGCCCGCCATTTTCATCATTTTAATAACCGGATTTTTCCGATGGAAACCCCGATTTAAAACTGTCTGCATGCGTCTTTTGTAAATATAAATCGGGTACCTTTTGTAAAATAAAGCTAAATTAGACACGTCAGTCACCAAAAGAGCACCGTCTAGAGTTTGTCGAGGATGCTTATTAATGATAAAAAAAAATATGCATATCAGTAACACCACTTATTAAGTTTTCCATAGACTCTCCTCTTAATTACATGTTTTAACTTTTGTAGAAAATAAATTGCATGTTAAATGAAATTATATGTGTTTCAGCTTGAAAAGGAATCTCTGAACAAACAAACTGATTATATCTTAACTTAAATATAAGAAGGAAATGATTCCTAGGTAGTGAACAAAACGAATATATTAAAAAAAACTACACGTACGACCCCCCCTCCCTTTCCAATTCCTATGAAATTTTTATTTAAGGATAAAGTCGTATCAATTTCTCAATTATTTATTCAGCTGTCCATATATTTAATCTGATACAGTATAAACATTTTTTTAGAACTATGATCTTTTAAGGTAGATGGGTAGTCCAAATTTTTTTCCATAGATTTTCTTTATTTTCTCAGGAAAGTTTCCTTATTATATTAGCATTGAAATAAAAAAATAAAAAAGGGGGGTCACCGTGCTTGTTTTTAAAATTAACGATATCAAAATAATCAAATATTTCTAGGGAAAAACGGGTATATTGTTGATTTCTTTAAAACTGTTCCATAGATTTTTTTCTACTTTATTCATGTGTTAGCCCTTTGAACATACTTTCAAAAAATATAAAGAAAAATGGGGGTCACCGACTTTGTTTTCCATAAAATTTATAAATTGTGAATTTTCAAAGTGATATCTATGTAAACTATTTTTATCAGATTATCTCCCTTTTTCAAATATCATGTTCCAACTTATTTAACTATCAAGTTACCATGCCTCGTCTTATTAGATAAAGACATGTAAATTCAACTCCATGTAGGTCCTTTGCATATTGTATTATGAATATAATATTGATTGATTTATTACAAATAAAAATATTTGCATATTTGAAAAGCAGATAATACCACAACAACATAAATAACGAATTCAAAATGGCGGAAGACTACCGATCTACCTTAAATAAGGACTGCATTAAGATTTTTTACGAGATCAATGCCAAAATTAGTTGTGTTACATCACGCAACACAGGACACCACTCATACTTGAGCAACAGAGCAACAAATATCTAATTAGGCCTACGCTTAAGGTAGTTCGAGCCTAATAAAAATATCAGACAGAATTTTTTTATTTTAAGATATTTTGTAGTTCTTAGCCCATGTGTTCAAAAAATAAAATAAAAATTATATGTCACCGATCATCTTTTCCTGTAATCAGGCTTTGAAAATCAGGCCAAATCCACTATTTTTCAGCAATATTTACAAAGAATATATAGGGAACTGTAAGAACATGCTTATTGTTTCGCTTTCATATGAAATAAACATCAGACAGATTCTTTTTATTTTTTGACATTTCAGAGGTATACATTTCAACTATAAGCTTAGCTGATAAAATTTATATGTCACCGTTTGATTAAGAGAAATATTTTATATAGTTTACGAAACCGACAATATTTATGGTAAAAGGGAGATAATTTGCTGGAAAGTGTATGTCAATCTATTATGACGTCACAATGAAAGGCCAAATAAGGGATATTCCGGCTTGAAAATCCAGTCAATTCCGCATCCGACGTGTGTTTCGCAAATGCGCCATGTATTAGTGTCGATCTACCTTAAAAAATCGATAATATACGACCTCAGCACGTTGAAACTAGAGGCTCCCAGGAGACTGTATCGCTCACCTGGCTTTCAGTTGCCACAATGAAGTTAACATTTTAAGTTATACAGTTGAACTTCAGTCTCTCAAACTTTGTTAGCTCAAATACCACCAATATCTTGAACTGTATTTAAAGTCTGATCTTGTTTAACTATATTTCTTTGTTGCGCTTTTTTTGACAAAAATGTACTTGCTTATGACCACTTTCAACACCAGTTTTGAAGATGAGACATAATTTTGTAAATGGCGGTCAACTACACTTTTCAAAACCATATTTTTAAGTTCCACATCAATATTTATTTGGAAACCAAATTTCATTGAAATAGGAAAATGTTGAATTTTCCCGCCTTTTTGGTGGCCATTTTGAAAATGGGGGTCAACAAACAATTTTCAACATGACTTTTGAAGTCGCAACATCAATATCCACTTGGACATCAAATTTTATTGAAATCAGACAATGTTGAATTTTCCAGCCTTTTTCGGCAGACATTTTAAAGTGGCGGTCAGCCAACAATTCTTAATATCAATTCAAAACATCAATATCCACTTGGAAACCAAATTTCATCGAAATCAGACAATGTTGAATTTTCCCGCCTTTTTTGTGGCCATTTTGAAATGGCGGTAAACGAACAATTTTTAACATTGCTTTGAATTTGCGACATCAATACCCAATTGGGAAACAAATTCGATTGAAATTGGACAATGTTAAATTTTCCCGCCTTTTTGGCAGCCATTTTGATAATGGCGGTCAACAAACAATTTTCAGCATCTGTTTTGAAGTCGCAACATCAATATCCACTTGGAAACCAAATTTCATTGAAATCGGACAATGTTGAATTTTCCCGCCTTTTGTGGAAGCCATTTTGAAAATGGCGGTCAACGAACAATTTTTAACATTGGTTTGAATTTGCGACATCAAAACCTATTTGGAAAGCAAATTCCATTGAAATTGGACAATGTTGAATTATCCCGCCTTTTTTGGCGGCCAGTTTGAAAATGGCGGTCACTGAACAATTTTCAGTATCTGTTTTGAAGTCGCAACATCAATATCCACTTGGAAACCAAATTTTATTGAAATCGGACAATGTTGAATTTTCCCGCCTTTTTTGGAAGCCATTATGAAAATGGTGGTCTATGAACAATTTTCAACACCAGTTTACAAGTTGCCATAGCATGGTAAACATTTTGATCAATTTACACTTAACCTTAATCTTCTCTAGTTATGGATATAAAAGACGACAAAATATGAAAATTTGAAAATTCCATGAAAAAGGGCAACAACTCCTACAAAGATTTTTTGATTTTCTTCAAAATTTCAGGTTGGGTAGATCTTGATATGCTGAACCTTTTTGCAATTTACACTTGACCTCTATCTGTTACACTTTTTAAAATAAAAAAAAATATATGAAAATTTAGAAAATTTCATGGAAAAAGGGCAATTACTCCAACACTAGTTTTCGGATTTTCTTCAAAATTGCAGGGCGGGTAGATTTTAACATGCTGATTATTTGCACTCCAATCAGATTTTTGATATCTGTAATGGTTTTCGAGTTATTTGCAAAAAATACAATTTACCCCCATTGTTCTATTTTTAGTAACAGCAGCCATGTTGCTTGGTTTTCGGACTAATAAAAAACAATTGTGAAACTGTTTACCCTGGTGATGATTCAGGTCAAGTTTGGTAACAATTGGCCCAGTGGCTTCTGAGGAGAAGATTTTTTAAATTGATGACAAAAAGTATCAAATTTCTTAAATTTGACCAATAAAGGGCAAAAACTCCTAGATTGGTAGTCAGATTTTCTTCAAAATTTCAAGGTGGATAGATCTTGATATGCTGAACATTTTTGCAATTTAAAGTTGACCTCTATCTGTTATAGTTTTTGCGATAAAAAATTAAGAATATCAAAATTTTGAAATTTTCACGGAAAAAGGGAAATAACTCAAGACGGGTTTTCGGATTTTCTTCAAAATTGCAGGGCAGGTAGATCTTGTCATGCTGATCACTTTAACCCCCATGTAAGATTTTTGATATCTGTAATGGTTTTTGAGTTATTTGCCAAAAACAGTAATTTACCCCTATGTGCTATTTTTAGTAACGGCAGCCATGATGTTTGGTCCTCGGACTAATTGAACACCATTTTGAATCTAGATACCCTGGTGATGTTACAGGCCTAGTTTGGTTAAAATTGGTCAAGCGGTTTCAGAGGAGAATATTTTTGAAAAAGCTTACGACGGACGGACGGACGACGGACGCCGACGGACGCCAAGTGATGGCAATAGCTCACATGGCCTTTTAGGCCAGGTGAGCTAAAAAAAGGGGTATAGTGGATTTTTTTGGCACAAAATGACTGTAGACATAGTAATGATGCTATGTAAAATCTTTTGGTAAATTCCAGTCACTCAATTCCAAAGCAAGTAATAGATAGAAGTGCATTCAAGTATGAAAAAAGTACTTTCTATTTTTAACCCATCTAGATCAACATGGTATTAATTGTTAATTTATTTTATCAAACACGCTCATAGACACCTACATATTTTTCATTCGACCTCTTTTTGGTCTTTTGTAAATCTAAAATGGTTTTTAATCTATCTTCTAAACATGTTGCACTATTTCAGCACTATATGGATGTAAATGATGAAATCGATAGACAGTCGAGATATACGGGCTTTGAAATGGATTAACTGTTTAATTGTAATAATCTTGCTGAAATGGCAGAACATGAAGAGTGAATTTACTTTATCCGTATAATTTGATGCATACTTATCTGAACACGGGAGATATCCTGATTTGTCGAAATCCCCTGAGTAATATCTTTCACATGAATCACTAAGTTGAAATGTTGAAGATAGTACAGTAATCATTCCATTTGTAGAATACTTTTCACAGTGAATTCTTGCTGTATTACCATGACATGCACTTCCAGATCCTGAAAAGGGAATGTATATACAGCAATGATTTACAGTATTAAATATATCATGTTATCAATCAAACTCAAATATTTCTTGCCATGCCTGGAAGTAACTTAAATATTGCCATTGTCTTTATGTAAACATTAACCCGGCTAATCCAGTCGTTATATTCCACTCACTTCGATCGCTTCATTAAGGAAGAGAATAGGATACGGAGAGGGCTTGAATCATTCGAGTTATGTAAACATCTTCGCAAAATTGACATGATAAATTAAAAAGTAATGATGGGATATGGAGAAAAAGGACATGAGACAAACCAGGATATATTATTTCATCTAAAACAAAATTAACAGATTTTCTTCACAAGACAAAGTACGAGATAATCAAAGTGGCAGTCTAAAACGAACTAGGGCTAACTGTTTTAGCAAACTAAAACATTTGTCTCACCTTCATATAAAATTTTTCAAATGATAATGCTGAAATATTCCAAATACATAAGAGCGAAAGAAATATCTTAAGTCTAGGTCAAAAGATGAAAAAAGTCCCGGCCCTGAAAAAATCAAGCCCAAAGGTCAAGGAAACATGAAGGTCACTACGGTATGCAACAACCCTCCTCATGACGATACACCAACATTCCAAATATCTTAAATCTAGGTCAGTGATAACTAGAGAATGTGTCTGTAAGACACGGATGACTTGCCAAAAGATTATCGCAAAGGATAACCTCCTATTAAAATGTAGGTCAAAGCCACTTAAATGTCATTAATTTGGGCAGCATTCATCAAGGCAATTAATTTGATGAAATATCATTGTCCTATCATGAGTAGTTGTTGAACCAGAGGCTCCCTGGAGCCTATATCGCTCACCTTGCTTTCAGTTGCCACAATCAAGCTTACATTGTAAATTATACAGTTGAACTTCAGTCTCTCAAACTTTGGTAGAGCAAACACCACCATTAACTTGGACTCTATTTTAAGTCTGATCATGTTTTACTGTACTTCTTTGTTGGGCTTTTTTGACAAAAATTGTCTGGCTAAGGACTACTTTTGACACCATGCAGTTTTGAAGTCGAGACATCATTTGGTAAATGGCAGTCAACAACATTTTTTAACACCATATCTTTAAGTTACAACATCAATATTTATTTGGAAACCAAATTTTATTGAAATCGGACTATGTTGAATTGCGGCCATTTTGAAAATGGCAGTCAACAAACATTTTACAGCACCGGTTTTGCAGTAACGACATCAACTTGGCAACATCCACTTGGTAACCAAATTTCATTGAGATCATACAATGTTGAATTAACCGCCTTTTGGCGGCCATTTTGAAAATGGCGGTCTACGAACAATTTTCAACATCAGTTTTGAAGTTGCTACATTAATTCCTTTTTGGAAACCAAATTTCATTGAAATCGGACAATGCTGAATTTTCCCGCCTTTTCGGCGGCCATTATTAAAATGACAGTCAACAAACAATTTTCAACACCGGTTTTCCAGAAGGGATATCAATATCCACTTGGAAACCAAATTTCATTGAAATCAGACAATGTTGAATTTTCCCGCCTTTTTTGGCGGCCATTTTTGAAAATGGCGGTCAACGAACAATTTCTAACATCAGTTTTGAAGTTACTACATCAATACCTTTTCGGAAACCAAATTTCATTGAAATCAGACAATGTTGAATTTACCCGCCTTTTTGGCGGCCATTTTGAAAATGGTGGTCAACGAACAATTTTCAACACCGGTTTTGAAGTCGCAAAATCAATATCTATTTGGAAACCAAATTTCATTGAAATCGGAAAATGTTGAATTTTCCCGCCTTTTTAGCGGCCATTTTGAAAATGGCGGTCAACCAATAATTTTCAACATCTGTTTTGAAATCGCCACAGCATTGCAAACATTTTATCAATTTACACTTAACCTTCATCTTGTATAGTTTTGGATATTAAAGATGAATAAACAGCTGCGCCAAAAGCGCATGATACGCCCGTCCCCACTTTAAAGCAAACTGATTAAATGATTCTTGAAATTAAAAACTCCATATGAACAAATATGACAAGGGACTTCCGATATATATCAATTATTTCATCTGATGTTAAACAGTCAAAAATGTATATTGTTTTAGGGGTAGTGACGTCTTAAAATAAAAGAATATCGATGTGTAGACAGAAATTGTAATTTCATACTTTTTAGAAATAATCAAAGTACTATAACTGTGGAACGAAAAATCCATCGACAAAATAAAACGATAGGGAGCTTCCTCTCGTCATACCCAACAATCCTGCAAAGTTTCAAGAAAAATGATCACAGAATTCTCTAGTTAGAGTACGACATGTGGACGAAAATTGCAATTTCAAGCTTTTTTCAAATAATCAAAGTCCCATAACTCTGGAACGAAAAATCCGACGACAAAATAAAACGATAGGGAGCTTTCTTCCGTCATACCCAACGATCCCGCAAAGTTTCAAGAAAAATGTTCAGAGCGTTCTCTAGTTAGAGTACGACGTGTGGACGGACGGACGGACGGACGGACGGACACCGGTATACCATAATACGTCCCGTCAAAGACGGGCGTATAAAGATATGAAAATTTTGAAAATTCCGTGAAACCAGAGGCTCCCAGGAGCCTGTATCGCTCACCTGGTTTTCATTTGCCACAATCAAGCTAACATTGTAAGTTATACAGTTGAACTTCAGTCTCTCCAACTTTGGTAGCTCAAACTCAACCAATTTTTGAACTGTATTTAAAGTCTGATCATGTTTTACTATATGTCTTTGTTGGACTTTTTTAACAAAAATATTCTTGCTAAAGACCACTTTTGACACCAGTTTTGAAGTCGAGACATTATTATGTAAATGGCGGTCAACAACAATTTTTAACACCATAAAGTCGCAAAATCAATATCTATTTGGAAACAAAATTTTATTGAAGTCAGACAATGTTGAATTTTCCCGCCTTATTTGGTGGCCATTTTGAAAATGGCGGTCAATGAACAATTTTCAACACCGGTTTTGAAGTCGCAACAGCAATAGCTATTTAGGAAACCAAATTTCATTGAAATCAGACAATGTTGAATTTTCCCGCCTTCTTTGTCAGCCATTTTGAAAATGGCAGTCAATGAACAATTTTTAACACCAGTTTTGAAGTTGCCACATCAATACCTATTTGGAAACCAAATTTCATTGAAATCGGACAATGTTGAATTTCCCCGCCTTTTTTGGCGGCCATTTTGAAAATGGCGGTCAACGAAAAATTTTCAACACCGGTTTTGAAGTCGCAACATCAAACTCTATTTGGAAACCAATTTTTATTGAAATCGGACAATGTTGCATTTTCATGCTTTTTTTGGCAGCCATTTTGAAAATGGCGATCAACAAACAATTTTCAACACCAGTTTTGAAGTCGCTACAGCATGGCAAACATTTCATCAATTTACACTTAACCTTCATCTTCTATAGTTTTGGAAATAAAAGACGAAAAATACAAAAAATTAAAAAAATTTGGTGAAAAAGGGGCAATAACTCCTACAAAGGGTTTCTGATTTTCTTCAAAATTTCAGGGTGGATAGATCTTGATATGCTGAACACTTTATCAATTTAAAGTTGACCTCTATCATAAAAAATAAAAAATATCAAACTTTTGAAAATTTTACGGAAAAAGGGCAATAACTCTAAGATGGGTTTTTAGATTTTCTTCAAAATTGCAGGGCTGGTAGATCTTGCCATGCTGATCATTTTTACCCCGTCAGATTTTTGATATCTGTAACGGTTTTCGAGTTATTTGCAAAATACAGCAATTACCCCTATGTTCTTTTTTTAGTAACAGCAGCCATGTTGTTTGATCCTCGAACTAATCCAACACAATTTTGAAACTGCATACCCTGGTGATGATTCAGGCCAAGTTTGATTACAATTCGCCAAGCAGTTTCAGAGGAGAAGATTTTTGAAATTGTTGACGGACGGACGGACGACGGACGCAAAGTGATGACAAAAGCTCACTTGGCCTTTTAGGCCAGGTGAGCTAAAAAGGGCAATAACTCCTACAAGGGTTTTTGGATTATCTTCAAAATATCAGGGTGGGTAGATCTTGACATGCTGAACATTTTTGCAATTTAATCTCTTATAGTTTTTCTGATAAAAAATTAATAAAGTTAAAATTTTGCAAATTTTACAGAAAAAGGGCAATAACTCCAAGACGGGTTTCGGATTTTCTTGGAAATTGCAGGGCAGGTAGATCTTGCTATGCTGATCATTTTTACCCCGTCAGATTTTTGATATCTGTAACGGTTTTTGAGTTATTTGCAAAAAACAGCAATTTACCCCTATGTTCTATTTTAGTAACAGCAGCCATGTTGTTTGGTCTTCGGACTAATCGAACACATCTTTTAAACTGCATACCCTGGTGATGCTTCAGGCCAAGTTTGTTACAATTGGCTCAGCAGTTTCAGAGGAGAAGATTTTTGAAATTGTTGACGGACGAACGGACGACGGACGCAAAGTGATGGCAAAAGCTCACATTGCCTCTTAGGCCAGGTGAGCTAAAAATGGACTTAAAGGCAAACCTTAACCAAATTCACCGAAGCGTAAAATGCAGGTCAAAACCACCTTTCTGTCAATGATTTGGGTAGCACTCGTCAGGGCAATTGCTTTGATGAAATATCAGTGTTCTTTGATGTGAAATTGTTGAGAAATGGACTTAAACACAAAACTTAACCAAAGTCACTGAAGCGTAAAATGTAGGTCAAAGCCACCTAATTGTCAATTATTTGGGTATTACTCATCAGAGCCATCAATTTGATGAAATATTATTGTCCTATAATGTGTAGTTTTTGAGAAATTGACTTAAACGCAAAACTTCATCAAAGTCACTGAAGCGTAAAATGAAGGTCAAAGCCACCTTATTGTCAATGATTTGGGTAGTACTTGTCAAGGTAATTAATTTGATGAAATATCATTGTCCTATAATGTGTAGTTGCTGAGAAATGGACTTAAACGCAAAACTTAACCAAAGTCACTGAAGCGTAAAATATAGGTCAAAGCCACCTAATTGTCAATGATTTGGGTAGTACTCATCAAGGCAATTAATTTGATAAAATATCATTGTCCAATAATGTATAGTTGTTGAGAAATGGACTTTAACGCAAAACTTAACCAAAGGCACTGAAGCGGAAAATATAGGTCAAAGCCACCTAATTGTTAATAATTTTGGTAGTACTCATCAAGACAATTAATTTGATGAAATATCGTTGTCCAATAATGTAAAGTTGTTGATAAATGGACTTAAATATAAAACTGAACCAGAGTCACTCAAGCATGAAATATAGGTCAAAGAGTCAAACTATCTAGTGAACTATGTAGTACTATCAAAGATCTACCTACTGACCTATTATCATTGTCCTACCTCTTACAGTTTCTGAGAAATCGACTTTAACGCAAAACTTAACCGGACGTACGGACGGACGGACGGACGGAGGGACGGACAAGGGTAACACTATATTCCCCTTCCACATTCGTGGGCGGGGCATAAAAAGTTCTAGCCAGCCAGAAGAGGCGAATTTCAGTATTTGACCTCAAGCTCAAAGGTCAAGGTCATATGAAGATCACCATGAGACGTGACATACAGTCTTATGATTATGCATCAAAATATGCAAAATATCTTCAGTTAAGGTCTAAGTATGAAAAACTTCTTGCCATGGAGTAAAACTACTTTGCAATTTGACCTCAAGATCAAAGGCAAAGGTAACATAAAGGTCAATATGGTATGCGACACATGATGATGCACAATCAGGCAAAATATCTTCACTTCAAACTAGGTCAAAAGATGCCTTAGGGCAAGACTATTCAGTAATTAGACCTCAAAATCAAAGGTGATGTGACATGAAGGTCACTATGATCACGACACACCTTGTGATGAAACACCCACATGTCAAATATCTTAAGTCTAGGTAAAAAACGTAAACATTTCTGGCACAGAGAGGCCAATTTTAGTAATTTGACCTCAATGTCAAAAGCCAAAGTCATATGAAGGTTAATATAGTAAGCGACACACAGTCGCATTATGATGCATAGGTCAAAAGATTAAAAACTTCTGGCCAACACAGGCCAATAATATAATCAGTAATTTGATCTCAAGGTCAAAGGCCAAGGTCACATGAAGGTCACTATTGTATGCCTATGATGATGTACCCACATTCCAAATATCTTCAGTATATGTTTTAATTAGTTTTTGCCGTATGTCAAGGTCAAGGTGACACAAAGTTACCTATGATCACGACACACCCTTTTATCATTATACACCCACATGCCAAATATATAAGTCTAGGTCAAAAGAAGAAAAGGCTCTAGCCCGGACATGACAACTGTTTAAAATTTCAGTTACTGACCTCAAGGTCAAAGGTCATGGTCACATGAAGGTCAGTATAGCACACAGCACATCTTCTCGTTATGATACACCCAGATGCAAAATATCTCAAGTCTAGGTCAAGAGATAAAATAGTACCGGCCCAAAAATGAGAAAAGCTAGCAATTTCAGTAATTTGACCTCAGGGTCAAAGGTCAAGGTCACATGAAGGTCACTATGATGCGCGACACACTTTATTATGATGATACACCCATATGCCAAATATCTTAGGTGTATGTCAAAAGATAAAAAATGTTATGGCCCGGACAGGCCAACAGCTAAAGAATTTCAGTATTTTAACCTCAAGTTCAAAGGTCAAGGTCACATGAAGATCACTCTGGTACGCGACACACTTTCTAATAATGGTACACCCTCATGCGAAATATCTTGAGTCTAGGTCAAAAGACAAAAAAGTTATGGACCGCACACGATTTTATCAGCAGGAGAAACGGAAGGAGAAACAAAGGGTAATACAATGTGCCTCCCTTCTTTGTTGAAGGGGAGACATAATAATCCAAGGACAATGACAACATCGGAAAAACAAAGAACCAAAGACATAACATGAGTACGGTACAGAAAAGAAAAATGAAGACACAATATATTATACGGACCCGAAAAAAACATGTATTTTACTATTTGTTGTCCTAATTTCAAAGAACTATGAATAGTTTAAGATACTCTTACTTTCATCTGACAGTCATCTATATGATAATATTGGAAGCTACATGTAGCTTTAAAAATATTCATAAGATCGACCTTTACGTAACAGGGCCGGTGCCATTTTCCCCCATGCCCATCCCAAGCCCCCCACCCCCTCCCGTGTGGGTATATGCAACTGATGTATCAAAAGGAAGTATTCGATGTATGTACTGCAGAAACCAATTTTTACTTAAAAAACAATTAGAGATTATCCGACCCTAAACTTTATCTTACTTACCCTAAACACAATAACAAAATACCTCTAATGTTAAACCCCAAGTACCCATGAAAGTAATTACATATATAGGTGGCTAGTCAAACCATTTGTGTGGTAAGTTTGACAATGACAACAATATACCGTATAAGTGTTTTTTTTTTCGCGGGACGCAAATTTCGCGATTTCTTTCAAAATTGCTGGATTTTATTTTCGCGGGACTCTAATTTTCGCGATTGCTAATCATTTACTGTATAAAGTCTAGTATAAATTATACTTTCGCGGTATTCAATTTTCGCGACTTCAGAATGGTCGCGAATAAAGCGATAATTAAGTCCTCGCGAATTAACCACTTATACGGTATAATAGTTACTTTTAGAGAGAGAATTATCACGAGATATAGACTGCCGAAGGGATCACTGCAAGGGATAGCGATATGAATTGACACACGGATTATCTCCGAGCCGTAGGCCAGGGTATTATCTATCACACCCTATTACCGGCAATCCCAACTACAGTGGCTATCCCGCCTGCAGATTTGTAAACAACTTGAAGACCGAAGAAGGTGATGCTTTCACTTACAAATAAATCATATTAATATTCAATAATATATTTGTCTTTTATGCTTTAAATGTAGCTTACATGTATATGAATATTCATGACAAATACTAAGTAACAATCTTTTGAAACTTCGGAGATTTTGAGGAAGAAATTTGCAATTTTCAATTTTATTGCTGAAAATCTGCATTAAAACACTTTTCATCTTAAAACGCCTTTATAAAACTTACGAATTTCGACGCTTATGTAATGTACAACATTTGATTTATAGTATATGAAATCTAGCTTTTCATTTAGTACTGCATAACGACGGAATCCTCATTTTATTTCCAGCTCTTGGCAATCCCGAACAACAGGTTTTAAAATTATTGACTATCACTGAAAACAGATAGTGACGATCCCAAAAGATGAACTAAGCTTAAAAGAAAAGAACAAAATTATTTGTATTTAAAGAGGGTAGCGTAGTAAACAAATTGTTTCAACTAGATATTTTTGTTCATAAATTGGTGGCCTTTATATGTTACCGGAGCTTTCATCGAGTTCTGGGCAAAATAAAGCAACGCTGACCATATAAATTCCGTGAAAGAGCCTGTATTGCTCACCTAGAGCATACACTCCAAGAACAAGAGACTCAAGAGCCTATATCGCTCGCCTGGAGCATGACCAATGAAATTA